>BMAU01014465.1:0-127386 GCA_019973935.1 Trichonephila clavipes | reverse complement strand
TTTTGTCTATGATACCAGTGTAAAATAGTTCGTAAAGCTTTATAATACTTCTATTCTTATTGTTTTTCCTTTAACTACTATTACCAGATCTTCACTAATGATGTAACATTATTTCAATAAACAGAAAATTTAAACCACTTATTGTACTCTCGTGCGTATCAGTATAAAAACACATTTCAGTAACCTCAGAAAACTTTAACTAGAAAACCACAAGCATAAAAACTTTTTTTTCAATTTATTTTTAAATACACGAAAAATATTTAACATAAGAAATCAAATGAAATTAATTTAAATTTATTACTTAAGATATGTAATAATAATTTATTCAAGTTTTTGAACATAATAAAGAATAAGTTTGAAACATTAATTATAATTCATTAATTACAAAACATATGTGACATAATATTTCCTGTTGTACCGTAGTATTATTTTGGCTCAATACCTTTAATTCTTATAACCTATTATTTCACATTTAATTTATGTATTTTTAATTTTAATAGTTGTATATATAATATATTTCTTCATACTTTCTATGGTTCGAATTTGTGAATTATATATAATTTACTTAATAAGCATTATTTCATTAATGATTTCATCAAGAGTTTTATTGTTATAATATGAACCATTATTTTGAATGCTTATATATATTAAAAAAATTAATAAAGAGGATTATATATTGGAATACATATATGTAGCTCACTTATTACGTTGTAGTGCCATGTATTTATTGAGATATAACCTTTCTCAATAGTTCTTAGTACCATGTTTCATTTAATAAAGAAAAGAAAAATAAATATCCACAATATATATATACCAATTTTTACTTTCACGAAGAAATTTTAATAATCTTTTTCTATTAATATATTTCCTTTTCACTAACCTTTTTATTCTGAATTTTTATTAAAGAAATTGATCGAATACAAATAGCAAGTACCAAAAATAATAATCATTCATTGCTTGTGAATTTTGTGTAATATTACATTTATCTTCACATTTCTTAGTAATATAAATATTTAATTCCATAGTTTATGCAACAGATGCATCATTTCTGAATTTTATTTTCATTTATCAATTCTTAATACACTAATAGTGTGATACGGAACTGTAAGCGAGAACGAAGAAGACGAAAAGATTAAATTTTTTTTAGATTAAAGTTGTTTTTTTTCTTTTTGAAATATAAATCAACTGTCTGAAATCAATTTATAACTTGAAAGAAATAAGCATTTAAATTAAAGAATGAAAATAATTCAATTCTGACTATGCAAGATTGCATTGATTTTGAAAAACCAGAAAAAAAGCAAATCTATTAATCAATTCTGAATTTGCGGAACAATACACTTTTGCACTGCATTTTGATATTTAGAGTGAAGAATTCCTTTCTCTAAAAATTAAAAGTGGTTTAAAATATACCAATTAAAATTATTTAAAAAAATGGAGGTGTTATATTATAAATGGATTCCGCACCATGTTAAATATTTTTGTGATTTTTAATAATTAGTAGTAGTAGATTATGTAACAAAACCTCCACCTAAATAATTGCTTTGGCACGTAAATTTCATGATACAAACACCATAAAACTTTAAAAGATATTTCAAGAAATACTAAATGTAAATAAGAAGTACTGAAAAAGACTTGTAAATATAACAATAATATTTTACCTACCTTTTTCTTCAGTATAAATGCTACACATTTTTAGTATAGTATAATATAAACGGGATTGATAATATGTAAATTTCTTTTGGAAAGATTGAAAATCTTAAATAGACTATTTTAATAAATGTATGCCAAGTTAATAAATACACAGTTTTTTAAATTAAACAGTTTTTTTATTTACAACACATACTATCGCTTTGTCGACAAGTTAACTCTGCGATTTCGTTACAAAATACAGAATGTAATGAATACTATACGAGGAATGGTAAAATATTTGATATTGTATGATCCGTACAGATATTACAACAGAAATGATGAATGTCATTCAAAATTTTAAGAAAAAAAATTCCTTACAAATGAATAGTTTCATTCAACAAGAACATTTTAGTAAACTTGGGAAAGAGACTCTTACGAGCATTATACATTTATTTACAAAAAATAGCATATCCTGAACGTGGATTAATTGGGCATTAATTTCCCAAAACTGCAAACCAGTTTAACTTTTATGATTTTTCTTCATGAAAGTAGCAGCTTTGAATTTTACTTTTGGAACGTTTAATGATACACATGTAATAATTCGAAAGTATCAACATAGTAATGAACATTTCATACTAATCTAGTAATTTTCATTATTATTTCAGTTACATATTTCAATGAAATAAATACAAGTTTTAGTAGCATAATCAACTTCAAGAGAAAAAAATATTTTGTAAACAGTTAATAAAACCAAATAAAACCACACACACACACATATCAGTATAACTATTGGAGTAACAGTTCATATTGAAAGTTATGTACAAATACTAGAAATACGACAGTAAGACGATTATAAAGTAATGACTACAATAAAGGGTAGTTTCAAGAAATATGGTAGATTCCACACGCGCTGGTTAAGAAATATTCTAAAACACAAAACGAACACTTTTAACACATACCCTGTGAATTAAGTCAAAAATGCTTGTATGCAAATATTGGATCAATCAAAACATGAAATTTACTCCACTCGAACAGAACAGGTAAATCAATTTTACGGCGCCAGTCCAACATCTTAAAATTATTTGGTGGCGACAGGTATTTTTTTCCTCACAGATTCACATTTCACTTCAAAATTATTGCTCTTGATAATATCATCCGAACTCATTGTTCTTATTTCGTTGCTAGATTCGACGCCAGCCGATAAAAGTTTTGGCCTTGGAATTCGCAAAGGTTGGACATCTAACCAGGACTCCATTACTGCAAGTTAAAGTGGTAAGTACTTCTAATCCTGTTCGAAAAAAGAAGTTGCTTTAAAAGCTTTTGAAAAAGCCTTTAAGATTAGTTAATTCAATTTTGAGGAAAGGCTCAGAACGAAACCTTTCTCAGCTTCCCGCCAAATGAGCTTTAAAAGAAACGATAAAAGTTCTTTAAATGGTGTTCCACGGAATTTTTCGGTGAGCAGTTAAAATATCCTGCTTTTTTTTCTCTTTCTCTCACGGAGAACTGGAGATTTCTTTTTCTGGTTTAAAAAGAGACAGGAAAAAAAGTCTTCGAAGAGATGCAGTTGTTTTGAAGTAGTTTGGTGGTAAATCTAATTTAACGCAAATTACTTGTAGACCCAAAGGTAGCTGAGGCACAGATTTTTAAATGAGAAAATCGATTAAGAGACTGCTACCTGAATTGTATATCATTCCATGCAAACAATTCCAAGATCGTTGATGTAAAGGCACTTAGAACATAAATTTTTTAGAGGAAACTTTTTGATGATGGTATATTTTCTGTAGTGACCGAGCAAAATATACGTTAAAAAAGCAGTCTCTAAATCAGCTTTACAGGAGGTTCTAGAAGCTTCAATTCGCCAAAAAGTTCATTCCATAAGCAAATCCAGTTGTGGTCTGATCAACTCAGTAACAAGGAAGGGTACTTAGCAGATGTATCCAATATCTAAAACCAGCTGCCCTAAACCTTCTTCTCAAAAACCGAAACACATCAGACTTGGAAGACGGGAGCTCATGCCCGCGCGAGAGCTGGTCGAAAAGTGATTCCTCGCCGGCTCCTGACACAAATTATGGCCTATGAAAGAACATTTGAACTTGTTCGTTTCTACCATAACTTCCCGTTTCACCCTCCCCACGGGGCTGGAATCACCACGGTCGACCTACTTGCACGTTGAATGATTACACAAAAGAGGCAATGACGCGTGCGACTTGGAAAGTTCTTTTCCACTGTATAGTTTGCTCCACTGCCTGGCGAAGATTAAGGTAGAGTTTTGTTAGTAGGTGTGAGTCATAGGTGGGGGTAAAAGTAGTGGTTCTTATTTATTTTTTTTCTCTCGATCGTTTGCGTGGGTTTTGGAGGAAAAATTATCGTTCCATAACTGTCCAGTTTGGAAATGGTAGCCTATTTTTCGAAAATTTGACTTTTTTTTTTGTAGGAAAAAGGAATCGTATTTTTAGATGTTGAGTAATTTTTTTTTTCCTCAGTTTGTTTTCTTCGTTCTGTGATATGTTTATTTTCGTTCTGACATGGTGATAGAGTATCTCGCGCAATTGTTTTTATTGAAAAAGAAGGGGTGTCGCGCGCGTACTAGGTTAAAATTAGAACACGATTGGTTTTAAGGTATCCGAGTACGTTCGGAACCGTGATTTTAAAAAAGCGCATAAATGGATAATTTTCATGATATTTAGTGTCACTCGGATTAGAACACATTTATAAAAATTTTTTAAGGACATTTTGACAAAAAAAAATTATTTAAATATAATATTTTGGTAAAAAATTAACTAAGAATAAACTTTTTTCCAAATGTTCTCCTTTTATGAAAAAGGGTTCTATTATAATATTTTGCCTGTATATATATATATATATATAGCTCGGACCTCTCTACACAGGCTGAACTAATATTTTTAAAAAATTCACATTATTTTCAGAGTTAACGCCTATTGAAATAAATATTGGCGTTTTTCCTTAAAATTGCTCCCCTCTGTAGTCGTAAAACATGGAAAAAAAACCACTTTTAAGTTTTTTTCAAAAATTCTAGTTGAAAATCTGTACAGAGGTCTGAGCTATATACATGCAAAATATTATTATAATAGAAGCATTTTTCACAAAAAGAGAACATTTAAAAAATGATTATTCTAAGTTAATTTTTAGCCAAAATATTATACTTAAATAAATTATTTTTGTCAAAATGTATTTAAAACAATTTTATGCATGTATTCTAATCTGAGTGACACTAAATATCATGAAAATTATCCATTTATGCGCTTTTTTTAAAATCACGATTCAAAACGTAGTCGGATACCTTAAAATTATTATTCGACTGGTTTGATGCAAATTAATGCATGATATCTTACAATTATTCTATTATTTGGTTCTTGTTTCTCTAACATTTATAAACAAGTAATAAGTTTCAATCAGTAGTGTAAAGAATAATGTAAGCCCCCCACCTTGAAAACTCAGGTTTTGCTCCCCAAACCGAATCTCACAAAGGGTACGTTCGTAGCGTCTGTCAAGCTTTAAGCCCCCTAGAATTCTGGGCTCTCCGCGGAGCAGGGTTTGCGGGAGTGGACGTTACGCCGCATATTTTAACCCTTTTACGACTAGGGAAAACATTTTCTTCCATTTTGAAATAGATGATTGTCGTATTTAACTATAACATTATCTTCATTTTTTATGCAGAATGTCAAAATCGAACGTATACCTTACGCAATTACCTAAGTAGGAACTATAAAAAAATGTCATCAATTAGCGCCAATGATAAAACATTCGCGGGCCAGCGGCGGAATGTACACCCTAGCATCGAGGAGGGACCAAAGATTCTAGGGAGCCCAAAGAGTGACTGAAGTCAAATACGAACCTATTGTAAGAGACGGTGCAGGGCCTAATACCGAGCTTTGCAGGGGGAGGGACTAGCATTTTCAATCACTCTACTGTCGCAGGCTGCATTCTTATTACTTATTTCAGTTTGATTCGTGTAACAATATCTAACTGGGTTTTCTCTCGTGTTTTATGTTATTCGGTAGGCATAATTTTGTGTAAGGTATATTTGAACAAATGAAAGCGCAAATGTCCGATAAAACTATACATTGATTTAAAAATTACTCATTGTTGTGTGCTTTTCTTTTGATTTTTTTATCCATTTTAAGTCTAAAAGAGCTAGTATAAACAGTTACATGTTAATATTTGGTCTTATGATCTTGTATGGGTTAAAAACTATATTTCTCTATTGAATGTTTCTTAAAGCGACTTAGTACCCCAAAAATGACCGACCTATCGCTGTTTTAATTTTATTTAATCTTATTCTTTGCATTATTATCTTTCGATTGATATATCACTCGTGCATGTCGGAAAGTTAGAAGTTGAATAAAACTTCATTTGAAAACAAATTAGACTATTCGCCCAAGTCCCCTTTTTAGAAAAAAAAGCTAAAAAAAGCATTTTGATAAAAAAAAAAATCTATTTTATAAAGAGAAATATAATAACTATAAAAAAGAATGTGTAATATATGAAGCAGAATATTACCGGGACAATATAATAATGTTTTTTTTTCTGTATGAAATGTGTGCTTGTAAAATTTTTGAATTACGAAATTACTGATATAAAATATCTTAACTTCAGTTCTTATGCTTGATATATTTTTATACAAATGTAATACTTCAATATTATGTGAAGAAAAAACTAAAATTTCTGTCGTAACAGAAAAAGAAATTTTTTAAACATTTTGCTTGAATTTTCTTGTTCAATTATTACTGTCTAAAAATCAATCATTTATAAAAATGTGTGTGGGAAAAATACGAAAATGCAATTATTTTCAAGAAAAATATATATCAAATATCTTAAAGTGGTATTTTAAATTTATTTATATACTTTGAAGTGGTTTTTCTCAGTTTGAGTTTTTCGAAACATTAGTGCATTCAAAATGCTACTCCTTCCACAATTATTACTTACCAATCACTTCTATATATAAAGCATCTAACAAAATTTGGCATCCATTTTACTGTAAACTGAATACCTTTTTGTTAAAAAAATTAAAATTTAAGATATATTGGCTTTTTTGTTTATTTTTTATGCATATCAACATTTTATTTTTTTTCCCCAAACTAATTAAGTTATTGTAAAATCGATCCCTAAAGTTGTTGAACATATTCTTAAGAATGTTACAAAGGAATTTCTGGTCAAAAAATTAATAATTACAGAAGGAGTAGGATTTTAAAATGTTCCAAATTTTCTACAAAAAATTAAAATTTTTAAAATTGTGTGAATAAATATTGTGTGATACTAAAAATTTCATCTCGTATCATTTTTTTTTGAATAGAAACAATATAGGATATGCTAAAATATACTTTTTAAATACATAAATAATAAAAATGGTTCAAAGGGTACGCGAAGTTCTCTTAACCTGTTATTTATTTCTCTGCTAATATTCTTCCTATCCTTACATAATGTTTTAGTCCAGCAATGGAGGAAAAAATCAATAAGATTGCAAAACTATATATTATTTAACGTTAAAAAAATTAAAATGTTAAAATAATTTTTAGCGTCATTAAAAACCCTCTTCAATTAAAAAAACCGATTTAAATATTATCTTAACAAAATTGATAGATGCTTCTTCGGTTGCTTCATCAATTGCTTTTTTCAGAATTGTTTTTAATTCTTTCCTAATAGCTAAGAATGGAGCATTTTAATCAAATCTGAAATGAATATGATTTATTTATTTTTAACCAATTTTTCTCTTTAGAAGCAAAATATATTAAAATAAATTTTTATACATAGAATTAAATTAAAATAACTCTCTTCATACCTCAAATGTGTTCAGATCTATTTTCCAATTTGTGGGGAAATCTTTTTTCTTCTGGTCGGTTAGAGTTTAGAAACTTTTGTATGAAAAAACCTCTCTCTATTGTTAAAATTTAATAACAATATCTTTTTATGACATAAAATTCTCTTATTTTTTATTTGGATTATTTAAAAATTGTTGTTACAAGAGTGAAAGTAAAAAATAAAAGTATATCTATGTGAAATGGAGAATAAACAGTTTATCCCTTTTTGTTGTAAATTTTCGTTTTTTAAATTATGAAAAAAAAAACATATAAGATTCAAATTCAATTTTCAAAATGAGATTTAGGCCGTATAACTAAAAATAGACAAATGAACAAGTAAAAGTAAAATTCTTCAATTCAAATATTTTAATTATTTTGAGAAAATATAACAATTTTCTCGCCAAATACCTTGGTGTGTATTGTAAGTTTATTAGCGCAATCATTGTTTCTATCATTTTATTGGATAATATTTTCAAAAAGATATAAGTGATTAATGCTTGATTAAGAGTTTTTACTAACTGAAATACTTACATTTTCGTTCATTTTTCGCATTTAAATAATTTTCATTCACAAAACGGCGCTTTAAAAGAAAATGGGATTTTTTTTTAAAAAAAGATGAAAACAAAAGTATTACTGCTAATCTTTTTACTAATACTACTGTTTTAAAAGTGTTTACATTGTTACGTTGATCGGGGTTGGAGGATATTATGCAAATCAGTCGCAAAGAACAACACAGATCTTCAAGAGCGATGAGAATTTGTTGAACATCAAACCTTGAAATGCAAGATAAAACAGAAATATTCGTGAATAAATCTCAGAAGGTCTTCACACATTCAACAACGCTCAGACCCAACCATCAGCGCCTAAAAAACATGTATGTAAAAGTTTATTCACAAGCACCACTCTCGCCCTACTCAACAGCCGAGCTAATCGCTAGTAGACTCTACACGGTTAAGGCAAGACTACTAATCACTAGTCAAAACAATACTAACTCAGTTTCGGCGAGCATCTCTCTATTTATAGGTCTCACGGATCCTTCGAAAAAGATCCGCTTGCATCATAGATCGTGAAATTAATGGAATTTTCCACTAATTCCAGAATAATTCATAAGGTAACGAACTCGCCAAAAATAGTCACTAACAAGATCGCCAAATCACCAACTTGGTCGTCAAATATGATACCAACTTGGCTCTATCGCCAAGGCTTTGCCAAGTTCCCATTGAATCGCTATTATAACATAAGGGACGAGTTGCTTGCGAATATTGTAATTTTAACATAAAATAAATATAACAGGTGTAATATAAATGCATTACACATCCAAATAAAAATTATTTATACTGTTTTACACAAAATTCGTAGCAATATCATTTGCTGTAAAACATTCAGCGTGGTGGCATCAACATTGTAAATTGAAAATTTTATGTGTGGGAAACACAGCGTAACGCAAAGACGGGGAGATTCAAACCCACGAAATTGGGTACGATTAAAATAGTTGTCGTACTGGTTAAATCACCTCAAAATGATTTCTTAGAGATTTACTTCAGATTTTTTTAAATTTAATGTTGGAGTGGTTTTTAGCATACTTCATGCTGTAGCTCTCGAACATTAAGTCGCAGAATTATGATTCGTGCTTCACGTATGAGATACATATAAAAAGACCGACTATGTTAACCCTTTATCTACCGACGGTACTTATGAGTACCACCACTTACTTTAAAATTACATGGAATAAAAACATTTTTACGAATACTTTGACAATACTTAGCGAAATTATTCTTTCAAATCCACTCTTCTAATATCTATGGCAGCACGGGTTCTATGATGAGTATTTTAGCGAGGAAGACGAATAGTTTTAGAGCAGAAATTGCGTTTCTTGTGGATTGCGAAGATTATCATTATTGTTCCAAAAAATAGTTAATGTCAAAAGGTGTATTATTATTTTTTTGTATGTCAATGAAGAACTTAGAAAACACGGTTTGACTCTTTATTTAAGTGAACAGTGTATATCATTAATTTTATAGCTGAATATTTTTAAATAATTAATTAGCTGTAACGGTTGAAATGTCCCAAAGTTGAGTGTTTTATTTATGTATATCTCTTAATTTTCAATGTAGTGATCAAAAAAAAATATTGCATAAAAAAATGCAGTAAATCATAATGGGGTAGATAAAAAGGTTAACCCATTCAATGACGAACTGCGGGATATCTCGAAGTGAACGCGGTACCAAAACTGTCAGCTACGAGATATCTCGTAATAGTGTTGTAATTTTAGACTGAATACATATCTCCATTTGAATTAGAAATCATTAAAAAGAACGATTAAAAAAATTGTATCGTGGAAAAAAAATATTAACTATCAATTTTTATTACTAACATGAATAGCTTAGATACGTAATTAGCTAAAGACATAAGAATTCCAGTTTTTTTTGTTTGTTTTTTTGCAAACTTCATGTACTGCATATGGATATGTTTTCGAAAAGTGCAATGCAGATTTAGAAGGCGAAAAAGACTTCAATGACAACTATAGGGAGGAGTTTACCGACTTTGTCCAATCGATCCAAGAATGCGATGAAAAAGATGAATGTTTTCCAAAAATTAAAAAAAAATATATTTTTATTGTTATTGCTGGGTATGATGAGCTTTAAAGCCAGGCTGAATGTTAAGTGCTGGGTTGTCGAGACACAGTGGACAAAAAGAGGAAGTATCTTTGCTTATTTTTTATTTATTTATTTTGCTTTGTACGCAGTGGACATGACTTTGTAAGAATCCCTTTTTTTGTGAGAGGAAGATGTTCTAAGCCAGAGGTCGCCAAAGTGTTGGTCCGGGAGAAAATTTCGATGGATCCCAAGAAACAGGTTGAATATACTTACTCATCACGTTAAGTTATGTTTTAAGAAAAGAAGACAAATTATTTTTCCAGGAACCACATAATTCGAAATTGCAAAATTTCTTGTCTAACAATGAATGACTTGCATACCTGGCAGATATTTTCCCCGTTTAAATGAACTAAACATATCAACATATCCTTGCAAGGTCAACTTAAGGACGTATTCCCACTACGAAATAACGGCTGTGGTAGCCCAGTGGTCAAGGTATTGGATCATGGCAGGCATGCCATGAATTCGAACCCAGTACTACTAAAAACCTGCCGTGTAGGGCAACGATGCACGTTAAATCTTTCGAGAGCTGAAACGTCCTCCCGTTGGTGAGGTGTGGTAGTTAGGAGAGGGGAGTGCCAGCTCAGGTGTCGTCCTTGTAACTTGACCATGGTTGAAAATGACGAGGTCCGTTAGCCGAAAGCCCTCGTGTAGATGAATAGTGCGACGTTAATATTCACTCACTCACACCAATTACGAAGTAAAACGGATGCGTTTCAAAAGAAATATTTCTATGGCAAACGCGGTCGGTTGAAAACAATCTGCAAATATTTTCTAATTTTGAAGAATACATATTGAAAAATGATACTAAAATCAGCGAGTAGTAACCCTATTTAAAAATCCCTTGGAAACTTACAGAATATTTTGCTCGTTATTACCCAAGGAATGAAGATCCCAGATACGGTAATATGTTAATAATATATCCGTTTGCAGCGAAAATTCAGGATAATAATTTAAACATGCATCTTAAAGAAAGTCGTATTCACACTTATCTGCCGATGAATTTTTCAAATTTAAATTTCTTTCATCCTTATCAAGATCTCAGTTTTGGCTTGCCATAAAAAGTGTATTCCCTTTTCTTAGAAAGACTCTTCGAGAGTGTAAGATTCGCCTGGCGTTAAGAAACTATGCAGGTGGCGCTGTTATCGGAATCGAGAGAAGAAGGGAGGACAACATGGAGAGAGGAGTGGAATGGCGGTTACGTTCGTATGGAAGTCAAATGGTCTTAACTGATATAGCCCAATATGGCGGCAATGGAGGATGACGTGTTTTTTGATGCTCTTCAAAAACACTGCAAGATTATTGAATCTGCGCTATTGTCGAAATGCAATATGAACAATCAGGTGCGTGAAGATGCCAGGCAAGCTTTGGGTGAGTTGAAAGCTTCTATTTATAAGAACTTCGAAAGAGTTAAGTCTGCTAATTTTCTAGAAGCATGTAAACAAAGTTTAAAGGAAGCCATTGCAAGCCAAGTTACGCCAAAGCGCAGTTACGCCAACGTCGTGACGCCATCTGGTGTTACGGAAAATAAAGGAAAGTCTTCCGATTATTGTGTGGTTGTAGACCCGGATAACTGCTCTTCTGAGGATGTTAAGAAAATTATTAAAGCGAAAATAAACCCAGCGGAATCTAAATTAGGAGTTTGTGACTTGAAGAACATCAGAGGAAACAAATTGTTAGTTAAATGTGTCTCTGAAAATGATCGTGACCGGCTTTTAACAGAAATTCAGGAAAAATCTCCAGAGTTAAAGGCTTCCGTTCCCAAAAGGAGAAATCCAGCCATAATTGTTAAAAATGTGCCAAATGAAGTAAAAAATGAAGATCTCTTAAAAGTGGTTACTGAACAAAATCCTGAAATTGTTGTAGATGATGAAAGTATACGGCAGTGCAGAGTTCGCTTTACTTTGAAAACCTTTCAACATACAAGGCATGTTGTTATCGAAACTCACCCCACGGTTCGTAAATCCATCCTTCGACAAACAAGATTGAAAATTATTTGGAGTGCATGTGACGTAGATGATTTTCTTATCATCAATAGATGTTTTAACAGCCTTGGATACAATCATCGCGCTGACGAATGCAACAATGCACTAGCCTGTTTTCACTGTTCCGGAGAACACAAAGGGCAAGATTGTCCAAATAGGGATGCAGCGGCTTGTACAAACTGTATCCGTTTCAATCACAAAACAAAAAATATTCATAAAAAAGTGAATGTTAATCATAAACCCTTTTCCGAGTGCTGTCCTTGCCATATTTTTATGAAGAAGAATACCCATTCTAGAATTAACTATGATTAGGTCAAATAATCAAGTTCTAAAGTGTGTGCAGTTAAATCTACACAAGTCTAAATCTGCGACACAGCAACTCATTTTAAACATGGAAGCAGATAACATTGATTGTGCGCTGGTTCAAGAACCTCATAGCTACAGGAGTGCTCTTCCGGGTTATCCTAGTACTTATCGACTTTTTTATGATCCTAATTCTGACATTATTAAGGCAGCTATTATTGTTCGTTCTCGTCATCTTTCGACTTTTATTGGTTATAAAAATTCTGATTATAATATGGTCACTTTAGAAGTTATCGCAGGCTCAACTGCGTTTACTCTTTTCTCTTACTATTTCGAGCCTTCAAAATACATTGACTCGGATCTTCATAAAATCAGCCAAGTTTTTAGTAGCAAAAATCTCAATCGAGTGGTTTGAAGCATGGACTCCAATAGCAAATCAGAATTATGGTTTAGTCCCTACTCAGATGCACGAGGAAATAAGTTAAGTGAGTTTTTTTCTGCCAACAATTCTGTTTAATTTAGAGAATGTAGAACATCTGATCCTTCTGTGTTCCAAGTATGTCAGAGAGAGAAAGATCATAAGACTGGCGTTCAAGAGACTCAACATTAATTGGCCACCGAATTTTCACCAATTTCTTTCCACCAGAAGTGCTTTCAATAATTTCTGTAAATTTGTTGTAACTGTTTGTAATCCTTCTTAACTTCATTTTTTTTAATTGTTTATTTCCCTTGAATGTGTGTTTAATACTTACTTCTGTAAGCCCCGTGTGATACTTTGTGGTGCATTGGGATTTTATAATTTTTTTCAATAAAAAAATGGTCTTAACTAATTAAATGTATCGTAGTTAGTTTTTTTAATGTTGTGTTGTGTGGCTGTATTTGGAATAATAAATCTTTAGCCATTAAAGATAGCCTGACTTTATTGGGCCGGATGAAAAAATGGAACTTCAGTCAAAACAAAGAACCAAGGAACCACCAAGGAAATATAATTAAGAGATTCTCCATTTATGACTGGACCTTTTCGACAGAGGCAAAATAGGCTTTCTTCCAGCAAGATTTGACTGTAGGAAATAAAAAAAATGTCATATGGGGCCAAATTAGGTGAATAAAGAGGACGCCTCATCACAGTAATGTTTTTGCTGGTCAGAAACTGCTTGACAGATAGGGTCGTGTTCGATTTAGTTTGTATAAAAACGTGTTTTTTAATTTTCTTTAACTGTAATTTATAAGAAATAATTTTTTTCGTTATCTCCATACCGTAGAACATCTTTTCCACATGAGTAGATTCCGATTAGTAGTAATGTTTTTTCTCTCCATAGAACCGCATAGATCCAGCGTATATTATGTTGCTGCCTATTTTTGATTCAAATTCCATATAGTGTTTTGGAAATTGTTGTATTAATGGTTAATATACGAAATCTTATAGATGCAAACTTGATTGTTGAGTTTTATTTTAAAAATGCACCTGTACCAAAAACAGGCAATTCTTTTTATTAATATGCAATGAGAAATACGTCAATTAATAGATATTTTGTTTAAATTTTAATGAACGTACATTAATACTGTTATATTTATGCAAGAGATATAAGATTATGAAAACTTAAATAAGAAATGAAATTTAATTAAGAATAAAGAAAAATCTGTGTGTGAAACATTTTATTCACGTTCTTAATTAATTCCTATGCACTTTTTAAAAAATGATCACATAAATAATACATATTTTTATATTACACCTGATTGTTTATCCCTAACAATCCCTCTGAATCTGTTGTAGCAATCCCTATTGAGATCGTTAAAATGATTTAAGAAATTGAATTTAAATTTCAGATATATTAATTCAGATTCAGAAATAATACATTAATCTCTTAGGAAAAACTATGAAATATTTATGAATTTCCGAGTAAGTAATAGCTTGTTTATTAATTAATAAAGTAATTTAAATAAGTACAAAAGATAATAAACTTTGAATATAAAGCATTATTTGCTTAGAATTTTACACAGCTTAAAGCTATTCTGACAGCGGATGGATATTAATTATTTATATTGCAAAATATAGACAAACAACTGAAGATTAAAGAAGAAAAAACAAATATTAAATAGGAAAAAAAAAATACTTGTCCTTCTCAGGAGTGAATTAAAAAAGTATAAGAATCGTGATGAAGCAATACAAAAACTATGAGTTCAAATTATTAAATTATATTTTAAATAACTCTTGGTAAACTGAAAAACTATAAGTCGGAAAAAAACCACAGTATACGGATATTATATTAGTGTATCCAAATCTTATAAATCATTGCAACCCCCTCCCCCCCTTTCTCTGATCAAAAAAGTTATTATGTTTGGCAATTTTGAAGTCCGTATGTCTAACTAAGAGTTCAAAAGAGGACATTTTAACCCTGTATCTACCGCATAATGATTTACTGCAGTATTTTTCATACAATATTTTTTTTGAATCACTACATTGAGAATTAAGGGATATACGTAAAAAAATATTCAACTTTGGGACATTTAATCCGTTAGAGCTAATTCATTAATTAAAGATACTCAACTGTAAAATTAATTATATACGCTGTTCACTTAAAATAAATAGGCAAATCGTTTTCTAAGATCTTTATTAACATGCAAAAAAAATAAGACACTACATTAACTACTTTTTTGGAACAAAAAAGACCATCTTCGCAATGCGCTGAAAGCGTAATGTCTGCTATAAAACTATTCGCCTTCCCGCTAAAAACTCATCATAGAACCCGTGCTGCCATATATCTTGGAAAGGGGGATTTCAAAGACTATTCCTGCTAAAGTTTCGTCAAAGTATTCGTAAAAGTGGTTATTCTATGTCATTTTAAAGTGAGTGGTACTAATAAGTACCTTCGGTAGATAAGGGGTTAATTAGAAACATCTTCGCAACCCCTCCTCCCCTTAGGTGCCGATTTTCCAAATACAAGTTCTTACCAAATTCCGACTTCTTCAAATCAGCGACTGATAACTCAGACACTAGAATTGTTTTACAAGAACGCCTTCGCAATCCCCACAGGAGTCTATTTTTGCAAAAAAATGTTCTTAGCGTATCTCTACTAAACAAAAAAAACTTGAATGCCAAATTTCAAATTTGTAGGTCTATTAGTCAAAAACGGGATTTTTTTTGTTTTTCAAATCTATAATGCTACCGTTACCTCATCAATCC
Organism: Trichonephila clavipes; assembly: GCA_019973935.1. NCBI lineage: Eukaryota > Metazoa > Arthropoda > Arachnida > Araneae > Nephilidae > Trichonephila > Trichonephila clavipes. The sequence continues at coordinate 111,809 of BMAU01014465.1, read as the reverse complement.
TCCTTTCAAAAAAACTGCTCTTAATGGATCTCTACTTAATAAAATAAACGTTTTTATAAAATTTCAAATCTGTATGTGTCTAATAGTTTAATATAAAGAGAAAAAAATCCATTTTTTAACGTCCCGCAACTTCCCTCCGCTGGATTTTCTCAAAGACCCTTCTTAGAGGATTTCTACTCAACAAAAGAAACACGCTTGCCAAATTTTCATCCTGTAGCTATAATAGTCTTAAAGGAGAGATTTTTGTCTATAAATTCCTTCAATCTCCCTTGCGGATCAGTATTCGCAAAACCTTCTCTTAGCGGATGTCTGTACTCAATGAAAAAAATGCTCCTGCGAAGTTTCAAGTCTGTTGGGGTCTTATAATTCCAGAGATCTTGTGATAAGAGTGAATCGCTTTTCTCCGCGCACTAAATTTTGTTGTTGTTACTAATGCCACCTGATCGGTAAAGGCCAGATCGAGGTCCACGAAATTCATCATGGTAAAGGGCTAAGTGGCACCTGTTGTTACCTGTAGCTTTCAGCACCCTGCAGATAACAGTATGATTTGTCTCGTTCCCACCCCACTTCTGAGGGAAAACAGCTGGGGGGTGGGTGGTCAGGGACCCCTACTTCTCTTCCCCTTCCACCAACCTCACGAGAGGACTTGTGGCTCGACGGCAATTTAGAGTTCCCCCATGCCGCAAAGGCACTATACATTTACAAACATCCTTGCCTTTTCGGGGATTCGAACCCAGGCCCTACGTCGCAGCAGGCAGCGTCGCTAGCCATTATACCGGATTAAATTTTAATCCAGACTACATACATGTTTTATATAGTGTTTACAGTTCAATAACCAAATTTTCTTTGAACAAAAATAATAATATTTCGAGGTTACAATAGCATCATTAATAATCGTTTTAATACAGACCGTAGGAGATTTCTTATAATTTGATACTTCACTATTTACTTCTGTTTGCGCAGATTTTTAATATCATACACAGTTCTTTCAAAAAGAAAACAATTATATTGTTATTTTTAATATGTTGTCGTTGTCCCCAATGCCACCTAATCGGTAAAGGCCACATCAAGGCCCACGAAATTCATCATGGCAAAGGGCTAAGTGACGCCTGTCGTTAGCCGTAGCTTTGAGCACCATACAGGAGACAGTACGATTTTGTTCGATTCCACCCCAATTTAGAGGGAGAACACTCTGGGGGTGGTCAGAGGCCTCCCACCTCTCTTCCCCTTTCACCATCCTCACGAGAGGACTTGCGGCTCGACGGCTATTTATAGTACCCCCATGTTGCGCAGGCACTATACATTTACACAAACATCCATGCCTTCTCTGGAATTCGAACCCAGTCCCTACGGCACAGCAGTCAGCGTCGCTAGCCACTATACTGGATGGGCGACGTTATTTTTTATATTTAGATTATTATCACTGTAATGCTTTAAATAATTTTAATAATTTAAATATATGATTATTTATTCGCTAACTGTGTAGTGTTTAAAATCTCGCACCATTGCATTCCATCTACCAGTATCCTATTTTCTTAACCGATAAATACTTAAATTGCCTCATTTTTGGACATTTTTAAGATGTTAGAATGTAATTATGGATCTTTTCCTTAGATTTCTTATTTAATAGAGGGCCAACAAAGGAAAGTCATTTTTAATAGGTTTTCAAAACAGGATTGCCTTTTCTACCTTAGTTTTTTTAATGTGAATCATTTGGCTAATCTGTAAAACAATTAGAACTCAGCTTTCCTTTTCCGTGTTTAGTAAAGGGTGTTTTTTGTAGAGGTATAGAACTTTAAATTGCAATAAAACAACGATGTATTATTCGATTGACATGAATTTTTTTAATTCGAAAGATAATCTTGTGGCATTACATTTTAACTATGATTTCTGGCATAGGACTGCCACGGCTGGCTCGGATGTAGTCCAATCTGGACGTCCAATTTACGATGACTTTTTCCAACCTTTGTGGCCGTATATCGGCAATAACACGGCGAATGTTGTCTTCCAAATGGTCAAGCGTGTGTGGCTTATCCGCATAGACCAATAACTTTACATAGCCCCACAGAAAACAGTCTAGCGGTGTTGAATCACAAGATCTTGGAGGCCAATTCACAGGTCCAAAACGTGAAATGAGGCGGTCACCAAACGTGTCTTTCAATAAATCGATTGAGGCACGAGCTGTGTGACATGTTGCGCCGTCTTGTTGGAACCACAGTTCCTGGACATCATGATTGTTTAATTCAGGAATGGAAAAGTTAGTAATCATGGCTCTATACCGATCACCATTGACTGTAACGTTGTGGCCTTCATCGTTTTTGAAGAAGTACGGACCAATGATTGCACCAGCCCATAAAGCGCACCAAACAGTCAGTTTTTCTGGATGTAACGGTGTTTCGACATACACTTGTGGATTAGCTTCACTCCAAATGCGGCAGTTTTGTTTGTTGACGTAGCCATTCAACCAGAAGTGCGCTTCATCGCTAAACAAAATTCGCTTATCGGGAACAACGGCAATCTCGTTTTGGGCCCATTCGACGAATCTACGCCTTGCTTGATGATCGTTTTGATGAATTGCCAAACCAAACTGAGAATAAATCACTTGACAGCTGTTAAATCGGTCGCCATCTTGGAAAGTAATGCCAACTTAAACTTCTATACCTGGAAAAAATACACTCTTTATTTATAATTTTCTTCATTATTTATATGATAAAAACCAATCAGAAACATTTTATGCTTTTCTATAGAATCCGAACCATTTGGTGCTTTTTTGATTTGTGTTTCCTTGGCGCCAGGAGATGGCAGGGATTTGTTTTCTTTCTAAGCGGGGATGGGGGGTAATTCATGTGACGGCAGAGTCATGTCGCAGGAAAATGATGGAGTTAAGAATTTCACCAAATCCCTAAGGGAGATGTTAAAATGACGTCTCTTTTCAAGGTCATTTCCCTGATCTAAGTAAGGAATTTGAAGGAATCCCTGAGCCGTTTCAGTGAAATGATGAAATAATTTTGTCAAGAATTTAAAAGAGTTTACTTAACAAATAAGGTGCATTATTAAACGTAGAAGTAATACAACAATAGTCAATGAAATACAAATTATTTATTCGAAACTAATTAACAAATAATTAGAAAACTAAGCTGGTATTTTGTTATGTGTAACATCTTTTCTCTCGGTGGCTTGCACACTAAAATATCAATCTCTATCTTAATCCTATGGTGCCATTTTTTTTAAAGGTGTGGGGTTAATATTTAGGTGATCGATAGTACTACCTGTATGGTTAGGAAGTACAAGAACTCGACCCCCCAGATGTCTCTCCCCCCTGGACAGCATTTTGCCAATGCAAATTCTGACTAGTTCATTTCATCATTTCACTGACACAGTTCAGGGTTTGATAAAATCACTTATTTTCTTCATGGAAATGACCTTGAAAAGACGTTATTTTAACACCTCCCATCAATTAATCCTATCATTTACGGATTACATGAAATTCCTAATTTCGTCATTTTCCTGCCACATCCACAACTAGAATCACGTGCTTCCAGCCAATTAGTTCATAAATTCATGAGACGTTCATTGTCACATGATGAATATAAACAACTGTTTCTAGCCAATCAGTTCTTGTACTTAGTTGTTGCTAACTTTTGCTTTCTCCAGAAACTTTTTTTTTTGAAAAAAAAAAGTAGGTGCATATACACAAAAGAAAGCGTGTATCAGTGTGAACACGCGTTAGAAGTTAACTTCTTTGGCTTACATGTATTGAATTGTATAATTAAGTTTTATTTTTTGAAGTAATCTTATATATAATTAACAAATTTATTATTATCATTATTATTTCAAACTGTATTTTAAAAAAAATAATTATGATGAAAAAGGTATAAGTATAGACAAAATTTTCATTTTCAATACATAATACTAAAAAAAAATTTATTGTATGTATTTTGAGAAAAGTATCAACATTATTAGTCTATTTTCCATTATGCTTATGGTTGCTTTAGTACATACTTTTGTTATCAAAGGTTTGTGGTAACTGAAGTAAGGTATGTAGGTTTTGCACTGAATATCGCTTAAGTATCTCGAAAAGACTGCATAAATCGTAGTATTTGATTTTGTCGTTGATATTATTCTGTTGATTTGTAGAGATACGGTGAAATTGTCTTTTAAGAATTCAATCAATTGTAGAGATTTTTCTAAAGCAAAATTGACATTAAAATCTCCACTTAAAATCATAGGTATTTTATCATAATTTTTATTAAGTAAAGCAGAACCTCTTGATGTATATGGTAATAATGATCGATGAAGGAACTCGATAATGTCATCCAACTTTTTGTTCGGAGTAATATATACTGCTACAATTATAATTTTTTGTCCATTATCTATTACGCATTCAGCCAAGCACAAATCCCCCACTGAAGGTTGTATGGTACCATAAATATCGGATTGACTGACAGAACATTCCATGGATGGAGTTATAATGTTAACAACATCGCTAGAATTTTGATATATAGCAACTCCTCCTGCTCTAGTATTTGGTCGTTTATGCTTCACAATGCAGTTGAAATTAGGAATAGATATATCACTTTCACTGTCCAGCCACGTTTCTGATAAAACTAAAATATTTGAATTTCTTATTGCTGAATCGTGTAAGTCTACAGTGTGAGCTGTAAGACTTTGACAATTAAAAGTAAAAATCAGTAAGCCTTGTCTGTTCGTTATGAAATTAATCAAATCTTCATTGATAGTTTGTAGTTTGTTCAATGAAAGTCGTTTAAACTCCTCTTGCAAATGAATTGTTGATGACGATCGTCTTCGACAATGGTAAAATGTTTTATCATTATTTTTTGTCGTAGTATATAATCCTTCAATACTCGTTACACGTGAAAAAACAACGTATAATAATGATTGAGAGTGACGTCGATCGTATTCGTAAACAATTTCTGAGTATGTGTTGCCTTGAGATTTATGAATTGTTGTAGCACATGCGCACACCAATGGAACGTGCGTACGCTTGTGCATACATTTGTAAAGAATTGCTTAAAGAAGTAAAATCAGGTAAAAATATGAAATTTAAAAAAAAATCAAACCGCATTGAACGTTTTTAAATTTTTTAAAAACTATAGTCATTTTTTTTCTCACCAATTTTTTTTATATGATTTTAGTTCTAAGTTACATAGAGCCAGTAAAGATTTGGGGCATGTTTGTATAAAATTTTACTGCCCACTGTACTCTTAAAATGCAAATTAATGAAGCATTATATAACACTTTCACAACAATCAAATTAATTATACCAAAGCATATATATGATTTAAAACTCACTTCTTAAACTGGATTTAGAAATTCCATTCGATTGAAAATTTAGTAAACACAATCTTTTATTGCCAAACTATTGGAAGAAATGCTGTGCTGCTACTAAATTTTAAAGCAATAGATTGTTTGTATTATTTCCTTAAAAGAATTTTAAAACTGTATATCCAACAAACTCACCTTAAACTAATTTTTGTCAGATTTTGAACCGTTTAAATGCCTATTTCGGGTAGATTAAAGATTTACTTCGATTTTTTTTTTTAAATTCATAAAATGGATTATATTTTGACTTCTAGGTAACGTGAAAACAAAGCAAAGTATGTATCGCAAAGCTAAAAGAGGAAAGGCTTGTTAAAGCTGCTGTTGAATGGGGAGAGGGGGGAGTGCTAGCTCAGGCTTATAGACGAAAAACACAAAAGAAATTTTATACGCCGTAATTTTTAATCTATTTTTTCAATCTTTGAACAGATTACGGATAATACTATTCTACATATGGAAAAAAAGTTTCGTTAGATTATTTTTATAAATAATGAAGTTATTAAATATTTAATTAAAATTTTGGGTATTTTTTTAAAAATCGCAAACAAAAAAAAAGATTTCGTCATTTTTTTTTTATATAACCGATTCTAAAAGAGAAAAGCATGAACTTGTTCAGAATAAAATATCAATTCCTTAACTCGAAAGGAAACTTAAAGGGAAGGATTTTGAAACCATTTTTATAAAAGCGTATCAATTTTGACTCATTTAAAAAAAATCGTAAAAAATAGAAAATATCATCATTTTGTTTAAAAAAAATATACCATATCGTGGCGAAAAGAATGATCTTTCCGATTCTGTAATTATTTTTTGTCTGAGATAGATAGTATGAATTAGATGGAGTTTTTTTAAAACGATGGGAAATTTCGGAACTTCATACATTTCTACCTTACATTCATGGCTAACCGTAACTGGTAACGCGTAACGGAAATTTCTCTCTACCGTGCCATACGAAGTTAACTTAAATAAAGCATATAGGTAAAGAAATTGCACTAGATTTAAAAGTACACGCGTAATACAAGATTTTTTTTCTTTAATTTTGAAAAATTCTGAAAGAAATACAGGAACAGGGATGTCTGAAGGTATGGGGAAGCTGGACCAGGGTCTTCACCTAGTTGGGAGTCTCGTTCTCGACTAAGCCAACTAATTTCGAACTATTTGCCAACTGGCAATAGTGGCAAGACAGCATTATTATGTGATGACCGCAAAGTATAGGGATAACACCATACACCATCATTACTTTTTTAATCGAAAGGCAGGAGTCAGTCGAGCAGGTTTGTGAGACTTTTTATGAGTCATACATTATTTGTTTCAGATTATCATTTGTCCAAGTATTTAACAATGTATGCTATATACTGTCGACTTTTAAAGGTCACATGTACAGCCTTCTTTTGAATAGGAGCCAACGGCCTCAAGAAGTCTTAAGACATCTGTGGTGGTTTGAACCTGTTACCTTCAAATTCGTAGCCTAGTAATATATCCACTACACGAAAGTTATTACCTCTGTCTGGAGGCTGTTACTGGCTTTTATTTAAGTGTATCGCTACACTACTCTCCTACCAATGAGTCGGTGCATAGGCAATCGATTTTTTTATAAATTTTATTTTTATTTATTTATTATTATTTATTTTATTATTATTTATTTGTTTTTCTCTTCTTATTATTTTTATATTTATTTATTCTATTTTTCTTGCTTGCGGTAGATAGCGCCATGACAGTTCAGAAAGTTGTGCTTTCTTTTTTCATTCAAAGTCGCCAAAGTGGTGCTAGAGCCCACGACCTTCAGCCATCTTGCCAAAACGATCGTCATCGCGTGGTGGCTATTACTGGTTTATTTAGATACCACTACACGGTCCCTGTATTTGAACATCTTAAACCAATTATCCAATTTGAAACTTTAACCAAATTTTACGAGTAGACCAGTGTTTCTCAAACTGTGGGGCGCGACAACTGTACAAGGGGGGCGCGAGCATATTGAAAAGTTGAAAACAGAAGATTATGTAAAAAAAATATATTAATTTACTGTAAGTAAACAAACAAATTATATTCTGACGTAATAAAAAATAAAATACACATTTACATTTTTATAAATGTATCAGTGCTACACAATTTATTTTACAATTAATTTAACAATACTAAGTTAAAAACAAGTTTACTAATAACCAGTGACACACACCATTTGATTGTCATATATAAAATTATTTACAAAAATTAAAACTTATCTTGATCCTTCGTACGGTTAATAATTAATCCATTAACTGTCGATTGAAAGTTACTCAAACCGCTTCACAATGCCAACAGTTTTCCACGTAGGCGAGCGTATGGGATGCATCGAGGGGTGGGGGAAGGAATAAAGAAACAAATAATCTGAAATAATTAAATCTTTCTCAAACATTGTCAAGATCCTTTTATTGCATTCCAAATCCTTCGGAAAAATTGTATGATTAGTAGTGTGCAGAAGAGATCGCTCTTCCGAAAGACGTATATATACGTCCGGGAAAATAAACATGTTTGCTTGTCAAGATCCTTTTATTGCATTCCAAAGCCTTCGGAAAAATTGTATGATTAGTAGTGTGCAGAAAAGATCGCTCTTCGGAAAGACGTATATATACGTCCGGGAAAATAAACATGTTTGCTTAGCGAGACGTTTATCCACGCGATGGCACTTAAGAGAAAAAAGTCGTATCGTAGTTTTAGCGTGAAATTATGTTATTATTGAATTCAAAACGTTGTTATTGTATGAGGGCGGCGCGATGAAAATTGTGATGGAATATTGGGTCACGAATATGGAAACTTTGAGAAGCACTGAAGTAGACAAATAAGTACTATGTCAGATTTGAATTTAGTGCAGAGCACGTGATTGTATTTATCATGTGAGCACCATGAATTTAGTTAATTGTGTCTAAAAGTGCAAAAAATCGGCCAAAGAGCTCAGACTAAACAGTGCTTGCTAGGAAAAAATAAAACCAAAAAATTCTTTAGGAAATCTAATATCCAGAATTGATTTAAATTGGATTTTTTTAAAAATCAGTCAACTGTGCCAACCTGGCGTTGAAATAACGTGGTACACGGTTTCGAAATAAAATATAAAATATGGTGAAGTTCCTTGCAAAAAATTTTATGTATTAAATATTTAGAAGTATTTTTTTGTTTGTTTGTAATAAATTTCTTTTTTGATTTTAATAAATATATATATGTTTTTTAAAAGGATTATTTCTATTACACTTCATTACTAAAGGAATTCTTTGTTAATTAAAAAGTACATCGTCTATTATTTTGGATCAAAATACATTTTAGAGACATTTTTAAGCTAACTACATGTAACGATTGGTTGATTCATGCAAATCTGAAATTTGTTTTATTATTTTATATTCTTAGAAATTAACTATTATTAAAAAATGATGAACGTTTTTTGTTTTAATCTTAGCATCAGAATCGTTTTCCTGTTATTGCGTCGCATTAACATTTTTTTAATTCTAACGCACTATTGTTTTTTTATAAGTCATACATCGAAATTTGAAGCTATATGTTACCTACGAGAAGGAGGGGAAGATAGAACAATAATTTTACACTAAAAAAAACGTATTCGGGCTATAGAGAGGGGAAAGAAACCTGTTTTAAGGTGCCTGACTAGTGTAAAATCATCAATTTTGATGAACATGACAAAAAAATTTTATTTAATATTTTTAATATTTGAATTTTCTTCTTTCCAAAAATACCTTACTTTTGCTTGTACTCCAATTATTTACGAAGTTATAGCAGTTTTTATGTCAAGTGAGAACAACAAAAACGAACCGGAAGTTAGAAATCGAAACCGAAAGTACTTTGCATTTGAAAGATTTTTACTCTTTTTTGGAATTTTATTGAATTTATTGATAAAATATTAATTTTGGTAACATTAAAACTGAATATGGTGATATTTTTTTTTAAAATTATTTAATAGTTTTAGTAAAATTTGGCAACAACTTTACAGGTTTGTTGTCATTTTTCGATTTGTTTATGTTCTAGCTACTCGATTCTTCGCTCCTCGTTTAATTTATTATTTTGATATATTTTATGAAAAAAACTGTCTTTCTTAAGACAAAATATTGATTAATTATGGCTAAATCAAGATCTGGGAGGTCTAAGAAGCGCCGATTTACTGGAAATCGTTATACCATTCGTGCCACTATTAATGAGAATGATGAAACATCTGAGCTCAATTCTACTGAATCCGCTAGTGCCAAAAGTTGGAATCAAGCCATACTAGTTTGGAAATTTTCTCAGAAAGATTGTTTGAAACTTCTAAAGACAGTAGAATTGTCAGCTGGACAACTTTGATTTCATTTTTTGCCATAGTTTGTTGTCCTGATTGCTATTCTCAGGGCTTGGAACTTATAGAAAACTCTGTCAGTGGATTATGCTCACATATGAACCTAAAGTGCAAAAACTGCTCCTTCTTTAAAGGTTTCCCTACGACAGAGAAGATGAAAGGTTCTTGTCTTATAAACTCTTCAATTGTTTTGGGGCTAAGGATAATCGGGAAAGGATTTTCAGCTGGCAAAAAGTTATGTGCTTTCCTCGGTTTACCTTTCCTGTCAAAACTTGCTTTCCGCAATCAAGAAAGAAAACTGTTGAAAGCAACTGAACGCGTTGCTCAAGAAAACATCAACGCTGCATTGAGTGAAATCAAAGGCTCAAATAGTTTCACTAAATGTGGAATATCCATTGATGGTACTTGGCAACGCAGAGGCTACTCATCTTTGAATGGGTGTGTAAGTGCCATATCAGTTGACACCGGTAAAATTTTAGACATTGAAGTTATGACACAATATTGCCACATATGCGCGAAAGGCAATTGCCAATCATCGAAACATGTATGTTCGAACTATAAATGTTCCGCGGGGAACATGGAGGTTGTTGAGCCTACCGTATATTTGAGAGATCAAATGTGAGGAATGTACAGTACAATGAATACTACGGAGATGGGGACTCAAAAGGATATGAATCTGTTAAAAACTTTTATGGAATTAATACAGTAACCAAACTCGAGTGTATAGGTCATGTACAGAAACGTGTAGGGGGTGGTTGCGTCAATTAAAAAAAACGACGAAAGGTTTGGGAGGGAAAAATAAATTAACTGATAAATTAATCGACATAATTCAGAACTATTATGAAATAGCTATTCGAAGCAATGTAGGTAATCTACAAAAGATGATGAGTAGTGTAATAGCTGCATTTTTCACTGTGCATCTGGAAAAAACAATTCATTGCATGGACAGTGTCCTGAAGGATCTGAGAGTTGGTGTCGTTACCAAAGGGCAAAATCAGCTGGAAGTCCCCTCAAAGAAATTGAGCAAGGACTTCCTAATAAAATTATAAACCAAATAAAGCCTACATATCTAAAACTGTGTAATGAAACTTTGTTGAAAAAATGTCTTCATGGTAAGACACAGAACTGCAATGAAAGTTATAACAACATTTTGTGGAATATTGTTCCCAAAAATATATTTATTGGACTGGAAACATTTCGTTTGGGTGCATTATTAGCTCTAATACTTTATAATTCTGGTTATGCAGGTATATTATCACAGTAATTCGAAATGTAAATGGTTCCCTTCCTGAAAGTGTTGCTCAAGAGTTACTTAAATTTGATAAACAACGGATTTCAACATCTTTAAGACATTCTTTACCGATTGCGAAATTGTCTCGAAAAAAAAAAAGCAGCTAGGAAAACAAAAGTACTAAGGATGAAAAAACAGAAGGCTTAGTATATTCATATGGAGGGTTTTAAAGTACTTCTTTGCAGGATTTTTATTCTAATTTATGATAACTTTTGTGATAAACAATATTTTTCAAGAGTTTTTCGTGAATGTTTACTGGTAAAACAACACAAATATATTTTGTATGATATATTTCTTAACTTCTAAAATAATATGGAATAATATATATTTGTTTTTCTATGTAAAATGTTTTTATTTTTAATGCAATAAGGTTTTTTAAAGTGCTTTTTATACGTCTAATCTGTATTTCGTAAACTGTGTACTTAGACTTTAAGAAAAAGCTTTTGACACTATAAAATTGTTAAAAATATTAAAAGATAAAAGTTTGAAGAAAGTATATAATATTCATAATTGCTTTGAAAATGTTTGGTCTTTTGATATAGAGAGGTTTTAGGTTTTTTTAGCAGTATAGTTTTTTAAATTTTGAATCTTAAATCTTTAAATGCATTTTTTCTCTGAAACAGATTTTTTTGATATTTTACAACACGGTAAGCATGATATCTCAAAAAGTTCTGTAGAGATAATTGTCTGTAATTTTATGTAATTGTGCATTATTATCGTATGTATGCTGTGACCTAGGGATTAAGAAAAAACAGCATATTTACCTTTTTTATGATTTTTTTTCTGTGTGATAAATGTGAAATTTTTAAAAATTAGCATTGCGTGCACTTTTTGACTTCTAGTTCAGTAACAAATTAAAATTTTTCAAAGATATTAGGTCAATTCATTAGTAACTGTTTTTTGAGTAAAATTATGTGGGTTTTTTAAAATATTATGCATTAGAATTTGTTTTACTATGTTTAACGTAACGTACAAATAACGTCTAATTTAAACCTGAAATTGGCCATATTTAAAAAAAATACATTGAAAGAAATTTGTTTTTGCTATTTTTATTAGTTTTCAGTTACAATTAAACAAAAAATGAGTTTAAAAATAAATATTCAGCAAAATTTCAAAAAAATGTCTCCGCAACTAGTCAGGCACTTTAAATAAAAAATAAGTGGAATAGAACAAATTTCGAAAAAGGGAAATTTTGTGACATAATTTTAAAAATTACTCACATTGTGCGCGTAGAAACACACACAGAGAAATGCTGGTGTCATGAGGAAAAGAGAAAGCCTGATCAACGCCGGGCTAAGCGGTGGAGGGGGGGCGGTGGAAGTCATTTTGAAAATGACTATAAGAAGTGCTGATTTTGTGAAGGAAAGGCAAAATTTATAAAAGTAGAGATAGCCCGTGCAACGCCGGGCCATGCAGCTAGTTTGGACATAAAAATAAACATTAAATATTTACGTTCTTATTTTACAACTCATAATAAATTTTTCAAAATATGAATTTCTAAAATCAAAGTAATAAATGCGCATTAAAGGTACGCTTTATGAAACCAAAACGACTTTTTAATAAAAAAATAGAGGCAAAAGCAAGCGAACCAAACCCAGTATGGTAGAACTTAAATACGTCACGGCTGGTTTAAAACCATTTCTTTGAGTATTCAGTTCTCGTTCTGTAACGGATACACATGCCCGTCACAGAACACTACTGACGAATCGATTGTCGAAGAAAAACAAAATACACAAACACTAAAATCAAGCAAAAGGAAAGTTCGAATGCTTTCTTCAAAAAAAATTTTTTTTTTTTTTTTACCTTAAAAGATCCTACTGAGAAGCAAATACACCGAAACATTTTTTTTTGTTCTGAACTTTCATTTGGAATAATGGAATTAGGAAGAGCTAAAAAAAATGTTCGAAAAGGTTGAATGCCGTGTAAAGAATAAATGAGTTGTTGTGTGTGCCAAAAGCCAGAAAGCTTCCGCGTGAAAGGGTGAATGGAACTTTTTTGTAGTGTTGCCACTGTGTAAAGGGAAATTAAAGCAAATAGATTCGGATTCAGATGTCGCCTGCCCTTTGGAAATGTTCGCGGAAGTATAATGCGATGATGTTAGAATGTTTTTTTTTAAATATGTTCTGCCACGTGAAGCAATAGGAAGGGAGGAGGAGGAGGGGTGACCTTATACAGAGAGTGACTGTTATTGAAGAAAGAAAAATTTCTTTATTATTTTGATTTTTTTAATTGTTTTAAAAATTGATTCGCTTTGTCAAAGAATGTCCAGTAAATGACAGCTGAATGAGTAATTATTTCCTAAGGTGTTTCAAAACTCAAATTATATTAGCTTTTATTACACTGATGTGCCAGATAAATCAAATAATTAAAAATATTGAGTAAATTAAAAATTCATTTTAAAAAAAAGAGCTTATTATTCAAATATATTTTGACAAAAAAAAATAAAAACATTTATTATTCATTGAATTTTAAATTTATTCCTTTACATATTTATCCTTTATATTTGCTAAAATATTTTACCATTTAGGCCAAGGATGGCAAACCGTTATGGATCAACGTGCCATTTTTTCTAAAGAAGTGTTTAATGAGGTATAGAAGTACCGTCAAATAATTTTTACTTCTGATTATTGGGTAAAAATAAAACTAAATGCAAACATCAAAAAATTCTTTATTTATTGCGAAAAAATACGTTTTGCACTGTATAGCTGTAAATGTTTTAATTTTGAGTGTACTTCAAATTAAAGAAAATATTAGTATGATTTCTGCTGTTGCAGATTGTGTGGATGATAAATAACTTATATGAGGATTGTAAGATGTTACTTTTAGTCTAATGCATGTTGAATTGGAGTCAGCTGCCAAACGGCAATTAATTATTTTTGCTGTGGTTCACTTTTTTAAGAAGAGAGTTGGTGATTTGTTTTAAAATGCCGTTTTACAGACGACTTTCTGCATACCGCTGCTCCAGAACATTAAACACACACTGCTTTGTCGCTTTTACTAATGATGCCATATTTTTAGATTCACCAAATTTCAAATTCTCTGTTACATTTACTATCTTGCACTTTTTGTTCTTTTGAACTAGTCATGTTAAATAACAGTTAAAAATAGTAACTATAACACAAATAAAATTTGAAATGCAGTTGTGCCAATGAAATTGACTATGCTAGGCGTAGACAAGCTTTTCACCATCAGCAATTGTAGTCCACGGCGTAACAAGGCAAGACAATAACAAACGGGAGTGCTCCCGCAGCCCCGCAACCGATAAATCGCGTTTGTATGTAATACTTCAATGTGCACTTTGTTATTTTGAAATAAAATGCAACCCATTTTGATCACTGGCGTGCCCAAAATATTGTGTCGCATGGCACGCGTGCCACTGGTTCGTCATCCCTCATCTAGGCGGTTTTTTGGTTCTACCGTTTATTTTACAAATTTAGTTATTTTCTTTCATGAAAATGTTTCAATACAAATTCTAGTATCATTTTTTTGTATTTATTACTAGCTGTTGCATGACCGTTTCGTTCGGTATTTCCTGACATTGTAAGACTATACATTATTTTTAGGTTGTTGTCATTTAAATCCCAGCACTATAAGCCTTCAAATGTATTGAAAAATATTTTTACAGGAATCGTCTCTTGATTTAAAAAAGAAAAGACAAATCTCTAAAACAAAAGTATATTTATAATTTACGCCCCCGTAGCCCCCCTCTCGGAATTAATTTCCTCAAACTTCATGTATAGTGGACCTTTATTCAACAAAACAGACATGTCTGTAGAAATCCAAATCTGCATGTATAATTTTTCTAAATCCCGTATTTCATTTAATCTATAACGCCCTCGTAACCTTTCGAAACCCCCCTTTGTAATCAATATCCACAAAACATGTTCTTATTGGATATCTACTCAATAAACTAAGAATGTTTACCAAATTTCAAATATGCAAGTCTAATAGTTCAAAAAATGATTCTTTATTTATTGATAAAGCTCCCATAACTCCCTTTAGAAAACGATTTCCTCGAAACCGATTCTTAACTAATCTCTACTCAACAAATGAAACGTGTTTATTAAATTTCGAACGAGTAGTTCTAATTTTAAGAAACTGGCTTTTTCCCCTTATCTATAATTTTATTTTAAACCCTTCCTTTGCCTTGGGTGTGTATTTCTGTTAAAAACTAATCTTACTGAAATAAAAAAAAATGACAAACCTCAAGTCTGTAGGTGTAAAATTGTTTAAAACTGATTTTTTTCCCATAACGGCCACGTAATACCCCTTAAAATTCGATTATCGCACAATCTGGGATTATTCAAGAAAAGAAATAAGTCTGCTAAATTTCAAATCTGTAGGTCTAATAGTTCTGGAGATTTCGTGATGAGCAAGTGTGTCGCTTTTCTCCTATGGATACATCGTTTTGCTTTTGAAGCGTAATTGTGTGGCCGTGGTAGCCTAGTGGTCAAGGTAACGGATCGTGACTGACATGTCATGAGTTCGAGCCCAGTACCACTAAAGACCCGCCGTGTAGGGGAGCAATACACTTTAAATCTGTCGAGAGCTCAAATGTCCTCCCGTTGGTGTTGTCTGGTAGTTAGGAGAGGGGTGTGCCAGCTCAGGTGTCTCCTCATTCCTCGCCGTGGTTCGAAATTACGAGGTCTGTCGTAAAAAAGCTCTGGTGCAGCTCAACAGTGCGACGTTAATATTCACTCACTCATTCACTTAAAGCATAGTTGTGAGATATATTTTTTTTTTACTTTTTGTGTATGTTTAGTAGCATGAGGGTTAAATAATTACTAACTAAAAGGATTTTTTTAACGAAATCTTTTTTTATGTTATTGTTTTTTTAGCATTATTCACCTTAAAAAGTTACCTGTCATTGACACATTTCGCATCACTTTACCTGACATGGATGATTGATTTTATTTTTCAGAACATTATTTAACGTAGCTTCATTTTTTTAAATTTTTTTATTTATGCATAATTTAATATAGATAATTAACAATCTTAATGAAAAATAAATTGCAAGGGATATTTTTCTTTACTTATTTCAGCAACTATTTTCAGGACTTAAAATGTGTCATTTTAAAAATCATTACAATTTTCAAAAATTCTTGTTTATACAAATTCTTTATAAAGCTATTCTTATTTAAACATAAAACAACACCAGTACTTCCATGCTTTATTTAATACGCATATTGAACGTTAAGAATATTTTCAGCAACAGCTGTACGCCACGCAAAGTATTATACTAGACAAAATGTCAAACACATAAACAGCGTTATTTCTGGAGCATTAAATATAGAGCAAAATCGTGTTTTCTGAATTACCTTAAAAGCTTCATGTCACAGATATATTTAGCACCAAATCTTCTTTTAAAGAGTCAAGACTGACAACTATAGAAGGATACTGTCACTTAAATCCTTTATTTATTCGGTGAAGAGGATGACATGATATTGAGAAGGTCTTTTTTTTACAAATTGCACATTTTTTAAAAGTATTTTCTTGTTAAACACGACTGAAAAGAAAGAATTCACATATTGTTTGCTATTTATTTCCTTCAGGATTCATGAAATTTGTAATATAGATTGGTAGAAGGGTCATTGGGGCAAATGATCTCAGATGAGGTCTTAATCCCCTGTCATAAAGGTTATTGTTGAGCATTAGAAGATGATTTGCCATCAATCAAGAGTAGTTGAAAAAATTTATTAGTAATAAAATTAAAATTAAGAGTTAAAAATAATAAAATTAAGATTAATGATTAAAAATAAGAAACAACTAAGCAATATGATTGCGACAGTGGCGTAACGGAGAACACTGCCCCCCCCTGCAAAGTCAGGTTTTGGGGCCCCCAAGTTGGATTTTACAAAGGTTAGGTACTTGGCGATAGTCAGGCTGTGGGCCCTTTAGAGCCCTACCCCCCCCCCGCAATGCGGGGGTTGCGGGGGTGTACGTTACACGCCGCTGGATTGCGACCTTTAATTAAAATTAATTGCTGAAGCTAGAAGTATGTAATATAGAGAATAATTATCATTACTGTAAAGTAGAGAAAAAATTCGTTATTAGAAGAAAAAATTTCTTCAATAAGTTTAAAGTAAGTTTACACTAATTTCTCTTTTGAGAGAAATATAAAATGTGCACATTATATATATATATATATATATATATATATAGAGAGAGAGAGAGAGAGTGGATTGTAGTTATTTAGAGAAAAAAAATTGTTAGATTAATCGCGGAATTTACATTATGCGGAAAAGATGTTCTATGGTATGGAGATAAGAAGAAAAATAATTTTAAACAAGTAACATAAAAAAATAATTAAGTCAATTTTTTCTTACGTCAACAAAGAATTTTTTTTTTCAGTTACTTATTATTAAATGATAATAATTAATATGAATATGTATATACATATAACGGAATCACAATATCAAGTGGAAAAACCACCTTTTAAATCAACATTAAAAAGTTTTAACCACATTTAATTTGTAATTATATTTTTTTCAATAGAGGTTTAATATGATAGATAAGAATCTATCTTAAAACCAGTATAAAAGGAATGTTGACATCTAACTAGCATATGATTTTTCAGGTTAAGTGGAATCCTCATTACAAATTTAACAAAAACTGTTTTATCCAATGGTGATGCCATCTAGAGGAACAATATCGACTGAAATATAGATCTTAAGCAAAAATTAATTAATTAAATTTATGTATAATGTATGAATATATATTTGAAAAAAAATGTATTAACATCAAGTGTTATCCCCTACAAGTTTAAAAAAAAGAGAACTTGAGTGGATGAATAAGATGTATTTTATTAACGATCGAAAATTTGAAAAAGATATGTAAATAGTAACTATAGGGAGAGTATAAACTATAATAATAGGAATTGAAGAAACATAATTTCAAAATTTTACATTGCCACAAAAGAGTTAAATTTTCGAAAAAACGGAGAAAACTTCATTCAGGTTAGATGATTTCAGACTCAAAATAAAATTACTTTTTTACTATATAAATAGCCGAAAAGGATGATTATTTATAAATGAGTATACTTGTGAAGGATCTTACGTGACCTTCACACTAATCCTCTTGGGGAATTTTTGAGCTAGCATTCGCGTTTAATTCGCAGCCATCCCTCTCAAGAAGAAACCGCAATATTCAGATTAGTATGACTATATAAAGTCAGAGATTTGTAACTCTAGAGAAGGAAATTGGAAGCCAGCTATATTCACTAAGCAGGTGAGATTGGATTTGGCTTACTTTCGCATGTAAAGATAAAGAGAGGTGTTTTGTCACGGAGTTAAATTAGTAGATTTGAGGTTAGGAATAAAAAAACTATAGATTACGTTGAGTTAAATAAGTTGATTCCTCATATTTGCTTAGTAATCATTGCTTTCTCCGTGCTACTCAGTTGACATTCACTCTGGGAATGAATTGTTATTGGTTAGTTAGTTTGAGTAAATAAATAATTGTGATTATGGAATTCTCTGGTTCTCTGCTTACATTCCTTCCACACCTTTAGGTAGGCAAGACGGTGAGAGAAAAACTTCGCGTGGAAGTTTCTCACATACTAAGTAGTGAATAAGTACAAGGTGCATTGCAATATTTTACAATCGCTGATCTCTCTTCCCGTTCCATCGTATCCGACCGATTTAGGCTTTTTACCCATCTTCCGCTTTATCGCATTCTGTAATTTCGACACTGTTTTTTTTAATTTAATGCTAAAAAGAATTTACAAAATATACATGATGTGTTCTATTCTTGTAACTATTGGTAACTACTCAAACTACTCTTCATAATAAATGTCGTTTTTACAAAAATGTCTTTGTTTTTTTTTTATCATAAAAAAGCTGAATACCTAAACTTCATTCTCTTTGAAGCAGTACTTAACATAAAAATGAAATTTTTATTTGATTTTTCTTTTCATCAATATACCATATAACAACTTTTCTGTACAAATAGGTTTTGAAATACAAAAAAAAAAAAAATGTCGATCTATGTCTACATGGAAAAATGTCTATTGCATGTTTTAAAATCGTGCATTCAAATTACGCATAAATATTTTGTTTAACTTAAAAAATGTTCATGACGAATTAATTGAAAATTATTCTAAATTTATTGTTGTTAAATTCATAAAATGTGTTCTTCAATATACACTGGGTAGCTATAAAAATTCAGGGGTAGTCATATGCAAATAACCAAGATCACCGGAACAACTCGCAAGAAATGTAACCAGATCACCGTAACAACTTTGCAAGAAATGTATAACTGAATAATTCATCTGCACGCATTTGATTCAAGTAAAACTTTCTGACGGTAATTAATGGACTTAACACTCAGAAAACTAGTTGGAGATATACTCAGGGGGTGTCCCATTTCGGTTTCATCAACGGTTCCAAGAGTGTGTCCAGAATATAAAACGTCAGATATTACCTCTCACCATAAGTAACCATGGAAACCACGTACTGTTTACGTACAGTAGTCAGTATTACCAGACAAACGACTCAGGGTACATACCACTAATAACCAATCTGGGACGAACGACGGGCATGGCCATGTGGGTAGTGCTAGAACAGGTATTTATGGAACGGGTCAGCAGAAGACCTACCCGAATGCCCTTACTAACAACATACTATCGCTTACAACGCCTCTACTAAGTTCGCTAAGAATCCTAGATGGAAAGGGAAAATATTGCTTCATCAGATGAGTTACGATTCCAAATTCCAGCAGCCGGTTTCACTCCAGGTAGCTTTTTACCAGGCTACAAGTTTTCTGTCACCCCATCTCTAGCATGAAAAGGGTACTGAATTCCGTTTACACGTGGACGCAAAAGTTGACTGAAAAGAGAGTGTAAACTCATCAGTAAAATGATTGATTCCAAAGAAACAATAATTCCTTTTTCAATACACTTCCTTCCGTGAGAAGAGCGTAGCTTCTCCAATATTCTTTCAGATGAATCAACTTTTAGGGAAGAAAGTATGGTTTTTGAGAGACAGAAGGAGTGACAGTTGACAAAATGTGAAGAAACCCAGGCGATTTCATTCCAAAACCATCTTTTGACTGTCTGCTGCTTTTGTTGGGTGGGGCACAAGTTGAGGTACATTTTCCCATCCAACTAGGGTTCTGTTAGCAAACATAATGGAGGCTTTCCAAACAATATAATGTTAGTAAGAGCATTTTAGTCGATCATGTGCTTCTCTGTTCCATATATACCAAATTTTGTTCCTCTATTATCACGAACTTATCTTAAGAGCTATGGTAAGGTTCGAACATGGTGTAGATTCAACACGATCATGAAATCAAGTTGTTAATAAGGTTGAGGGTAGATGATGCATCCATGATAGTGTGAGCGTTTTTGCCTGACACGAACGGAGTCCTCTTATCCTTAACCAATCATTGAAATTGATCTTATATTAATCTACCTAGAGATCACATTTGCAAAGATAGGTATGAGAGTATTCTTGACAATTTCACCTTATGATTTGGTCATCCAGATCAACAGACGCGAATCTCACTGTAGGGCAGGATAGAGTGTCCAGTTCTTGCAGAAAATTCTATTCCAGCAACATTTTTGTAATTACGATAGCTATATAGAGGCCGCACGGCTGGGAATATAGTCAGGGGGCTTCCAGAATTGTTGAATCCGTGTCTCATCGAACTGTTGCACTTTATAAAATGATTTCTCACACGATTTCAGAAGATATCCTATGACTTTTGACAATTTAGTGTCTATTCAGTTAGAGAAAATATTTAGATATAATACTTATACATAGTTAACATGGCATAAACCTCACTAATCCCCCCCCAAGCGGGATAATGGTTAGTGACACTGAGTAACGTACCGTAGGGCCTGGGTTCGAATCTCACTGAAGACATGGATGTTTGTAAATGTATAGTGCTTGTGTGGCATGACGATAACTAAACATTGGTTTAAATCGCATACGCGGTATATATGTTTAACATATAGCATCACTAACCAAATTCCTTCCTCAGATAGGGTTTAGGGACGTTGATTGCTGTGCCGATGGGTTTGGAATCCGAATAAGGCATGGGTTGTTCTAAATGTATAGTCTGTGTTGCATGGGGGTATTTTAAATACGCATCGAATCGAATGACTCCTCACGAGAGGCTGGTGGTAGGGGAAGAGGGACGAGACCCTCAGGCCTTTCATTGGGCTGTTTTCCCTTAAAATTGGGGTGAAACGGAGGTAAGTCATTCGGTCACCTGCATAGTGCTAAACGACAGACTTTAGCTAGCCCTCTTCGTTATGATGACAGCACATAGCATAAGCAGAATGAAACGAAATTTCAATAACCGTATAAGTAGTAGAAAAATTTGATACCCACACATATTATACCGTCAACCAATTTCGCCAAATAAAATTGTGACAAATCTATACGGAACTTTACCACTAACCTTCAGAGACGTCTTTTTTAGGGAAATTTAATTCCCCTGCCTATTTCCAATCAGCTCCAAAAAGAGGACAGGGATTCCTTATTATGCAGATTAGATAAAGTATTTAAGTCAAACGGAATAGTAAAGTAAGAAGCAGTAGGAGAGAGAGATTGAAGAAGGAAGGTATAATAGTGAAGTTAGAGATTTATTACTGAAGATTTCTAGGTGGATAAATTAATCTCAGGAAGAGCTGAGCTGCAGTGTGGTAAATATTGATTTATGATTAAAGTCTCATTAAAGCTTTATATTAAGAGTGAGATTAAAGTTAAATGTTCCATAGGAATATTATTGAATATAATTCTGGGATCTCTTATTGCGGTAATCTCTGCGTGATCGATTTTCTAATTGTTAATTAATTAGATCATTAAATATTTAAGTTAATATAAAGGAAAGTCCCTTTTAAACCTCATAAAGCTGTTCTTATTTAGTTGTAATTAAAAGTCTTTTTGATTCTATTTGGGAAAGATAACCAAATAAAGAAAGTTATTCATTAAAATGGCTACTGGTTCTTCTTTGACTCAAAATCATTCTCGTTCTCAAAGTGAGATCCAAGGGGATCTTCACAAAATGACGTCACCAACACAGACAAATGTCTACAAATGCTACCATTGTATACATTGTTTTGTAAGAAGCGCAGAAACGGTTTTATACTATTGGCTATATATCACGGCATTTTGAGAGGTCTTTAGATTTGAAGAAGTTGGTGAGGGATATATATTACGCAAAAATACCAAAATCTTTGACCCAGAAAGTATGGTCAGAACGATTTTTTTAATCTCTTTTGATTAAATACCAAATAAATAAGAATTGCATTATTTTACTTTAGAAAAAAATAAGCATTTAGTGTATGTTTAAGATTAACAACAAATATTTTATTTTATGCAAAGTATAAAATTGGAACAAATATTTTTCCACTTTAACCGGTTCTTGTTTTTTTTGTTCAGTTTAATTATGAACGCTGTAAGGGTCAATACATCAAACATTGTTCAAATTTCGTTCGCAAAATAATAATTAAAATAAGAAGGCAGTAAGAATTTTATTTATTGCATTAAAAGGGGCTCCCTTTTTAGAAAAAAAATTAAATAAGTAAAAGAGACAGTCACACACACACATCACACACAGAGGAACAAAAATAGCAATAAAGCATAAGATCTTGATAGAAAAACCTATTTTGCACAAACATCGACTTTTGACTTTTACACCAAACCTAAAGAAAAAAATTATTTAATTCTTATTTAATAGATAAATCATAATCAGATTCTCTTAAAACTAAAAAGCGTGAAAGAATAAAGTAAAATGTATTAACAAATAATAAAAATGATACCAATTATCAGGGGGAAAAAAGAGTGCTTGGAATAAAAATATTAAAAAACGAAGACGGATTACTCAAAAATAAGAATTTTAATTACACTTTTCAGAGGGAAAATCTAAAACGAACAGCAATTATTAGTTATTGCGCCAAGACTTAATTAATCTAAAAAATTAAAAAGTAAATAATCGTGATTTAAGCAGATGTTGCTGAAAGTAAGTAACAACGGCAAAAAAAAGATAAAACGTTTAACAAAATAAGGAATTGTGTATTGTTAAAACGTTAATCGACATTTAATTTTTTTCGAAAAAAAATTTAATTATTCTTACTTTGAAAGAGGTGTTGTGGAGAGACTACATTTTTAAGCGGGTTGAATAATGAAATGTGATAATGAATAAAAGGATTTATTATATGAAATAATTTCAAATGAGTTACTTACAGCTTTATCAGGGAAAAGGTAAGTATTTAGATCAAAATTAATTAACTTATTAATTAATTTCCTACGGTATTCACAAGTTATTACAATGCCATCCTCAGTAGCTGTAATGTCTAACTTGAAAACATAATAATTCAGATTGTTTTATGCGCAAATACCGCGACACATAAAAATATAATTATTTTTAAATAAAAATTGACTAATTTAAACTCTTGAAGCTATTCATGTTATGAAATAGAAATTTTTTTTTAATATATTCTGTAAATCTTATTTTTAAAATTATGTCTAAAAATAATTCCCACCTCCATATTTATAAAGAGAGTATTTTTCCAGGTATAGAAGTTTAAGTTGGCATTACTTTCCAATATGGCGACCGATTTAACAGCTGTCAAGTGATTTATTCTCAGTTTGGTTTGGCAATTAATCAAAACGATCATCAAGCAAGGCGTAGATTCGTCGAATGGGCCCGATTGCCGTTGTTTCCGATTTTCATAAGCGAATTTTGTTTAGCGATGAAGCGCACTTCTGGATGAATGGCTACGTCAACAAACAAAACTGCCGCATTTGGAGTGAATCTAATCCACAAGTGTATGTCGAAACACCGTTACATCTAGAAAAACTGACTGTTTGGTGCGCTTTATGGGCTAGTGGAATCATTGGTCCGTACTTCTTCAAAAACGACGAAGGCCACAAGGTTACAGTCAATGGTGATCGGTATAGAGCCATGATTACTAACTTTTTCATTCCTGAATTGAACAATCATGATGTCTAGGAGCTGTGGTTCCAACAAGACGGCGCAACATGTCACACAGCTCGTGCCACAATCGATTTATTGAAAGACACGTTTGGTGACCGCCTAATTTCACGTTTTGGTCCTGTGAATTTGCCTCAAGATGTTGTGATTTAACACCGCTAGACTATTTTCTGTGGGGCTATGTAAAGCCATTGGTCTATGCGGATAAGCCACAAACACTTGACCATTTGGAAGACAACATTCGCCGTGTTATTGCCGATAAACGGCCACAAACGTTGGGAAAAGTCATCGAAAATTGGACGTCCAGATTGGACTACATCCGAGTCAGCCGTGGCAGTCCTATGCCAGAAATCCTATTTAAAATGTAATGTGACAAGATTATCTTTCGAATAAAAAAAATTCATGGCAATCGAATAATACATCGTTGTTTTATTGCAATTTAAAGTTCTATACCTCTAAAAAACACACCCTTTATTATATACAGTCAGGCCCCGATTTAACGACTTAATCGGAACCTAGCATTTAATTCGTTAATTTGAGATTTTTCGTAATATCGGGGTCTAAAAAATACAAAATTGTTTGCATTTACATTTTTGTAATTCTAAAATTCGCATATACACAAACAATATCCGTAGCTAGAGAAATTACATACATTTTATTCAGCAGCTATAAACGCTATTAGTCAATTATCCCACGCAGCTAAATTGGAAATTTTTAAACATTGAGAAATAATAAATGTTTAACAATCTTTTTCTTTTTTGACTCCTAAGAGTTTTTTCGCTCGACTTTACGTAAAGAAAAAAATTTGTGCGCCCTTTATATCATGTTACATGAGGTACGTTTTTAAAGTTTCCTAACAATGTAAGGCATTAGAAAATGTAACAGTTTTGATAAGAGTTTCATTATCAATTACTGCATAAAAATAGCTACGCTTTGGTTTGTGACATTTTGCCACATACTTCACAAACTTTCAAAAGCAAAATTTTTTGCAAAACCATACGTATTACAAACCTTTTTTTCTCTCGAGAAAGGGGACAAATTATAAAATCTCTTAAGGGGTCCGGCACGTCCGTAGGAGCCCATGTTAAATTGCGTAAGTTTATGTACCTTTTTCTCAGAAACTACATATTTTTCGTGGATAAAATTTATGCAGTAGGTTACACGTACTATTAATAATAATTTTACGAAGGGTTTGTCTTTTTTTAAAAAATTAAATTAATTATGGATTTTTTAAAAATTGTTAAATTTTTTTCCTAAAATTTAGTTTAAAAAAAGCTTTAGCTAAAAAATTTTTCAATATATATCTAATTCGCTCCATTAAAATGTGTAAACAGATTAAAAGTCTGCTCACCGAAATTTTGAGAATTATATGTTAAATAGTTTTTGAGAAAAATGTACACAAAGTGAAAAATATTTTATTTTGAGAAAACAGGCTTTAAAGTGAAAATTTGTAATTTTTGGATCATTTACTTTTGTTAGTACTTTCCACAGAAGCATATGAAGCTTTTTTTTACTCTCTCATCATACAAAATACTCTTCTAATTTTCTTTTTTTCATTATTTTTAACAATTTTGCCTTTTTGGGGGATCTCAAGATGTTTCGTTGGGCTACACGAATCCTACTTGCATCAATTATCTTGAAGCAGGACCCACAGTTATATCAGATTGTTTTAAGATCATTAATTATTCTACATGACTCATATTGAACTGCACAATAGCCATATTTACCCCTAATATTTTAAATTCCCCAAATGTAGATCTTGGAAACACTGACCATAGGGTGTTAATA
This sequence comes from Trichonephila clavipes, assembly GCA_019973935.1. Classification (NCBI taxonomy): domain Eukaryota; kingdom Metazoa; phylum Arthropoda; class Arachnida; order Araneae; family Nephilidae; genus Trichonephila; species Trichonephila clavipes. The sequence continues at coordinate 86,139 of BMAU01014465.1, read as the reverse complement.
ACCGAGTCCTTCCATGTAAACATTTTCTTAATAACATAGGTTTATATACTTAGATCTCTAAAAATTGTCGTCATTTAATTCATTGTCGTATATAGCACGAGTATATGTGTTTATGATCTTAGTGCTTTTCGTTACATTCAGCTTCTGTCTCTTGAAACTTGCACCAGACATTTATACCCGCAGGACACAGTCCATGTTCAGGGCTCTCATTTGAAGGCAGATCATGAATATATACAGCCCAAACAACAGTTTTAATTCTGTGTATATCATTAATATTATTTCTAATAGACATACTATAACATCGTTGAATTTTTTATATTAAAATGTCGGTGAGTCAGTTAAGACGGTTCACTCCTAGGAGAGCCCACACCATTGGCGCGAATTACTTTGGTTAGCGATATTTGCGCCATCTTGGTAACCCTACTTTTAAATACTACATATGGCAACCCTAACTATTTCTAGCATTTTCGTATTCTGTGGGCGCGCATTTCGAATTTCATTTTGTTGTTGGGCTCCGGGCTGGCTGCGTGTGTGAGGGAATATACTTTAGAATTTTTTACTTTGTTGAATGCGAAAGGTAAGAAAGAATTGAGTGAATGGTGTATGTATGAAGGAAGGATTTATTGCTTAGAGTTATGAATGTCCTAAATGTAATGATCGGCATGATGTAACATGGTCGGCAATAAAACCCTTTCTCGAAATCGTTCCAGCCACGCCGGACGTATGTTCGATTATTACCTCTCAGAATAAATATGGCTCACACGATCATTCGCTTAGCGATGAGACCTTTAAGGCGTTTTTTTTAAAAATCTGTTGTTACGCTGTACCCTCCACACGGAAAAGATCAGCAGTAACAAAGTAAGTGCTGTTTTTATATTTTTTATCTTAATTGTGTTTAATTTCTGTATTGTTTACATATATTTTCATTACGCATCCACCTTTTCCCGCTATAATCCCTAGCCACCATTGTCGGTTTCGCTTGGCGCCATCTTATTCTGGCTTGGCGCCTTTTTCGGTTTGTCGCCAAGGTTGTGGGCTCTCCTAGGATTTTACCAGTTAAGACCACTTAGGCTTCTTACATCACTTAAATTTTTTCTCTGTGTTTCGCTTTTAAGATAAAAAAGACGTGTACTCCATACACTTTTCGATAAGCCCAATTCAGTCCAATTTTCCCGCTTGAACATCATATGGATTTGCGCTCATCAAAAACTTATTTTAGGGGAAATACGAGTGCTCCTAGCAGAGCTCATTTGATGCGCGTCAAGGAGTAGTTTCATTAAAAAAAAAAATAATAAAAATACTTCTAATGATCGTATTTCTTCATATCATATATAATTGTAAATAGAAATATTTAAGCTTTTAGAAAATTTAAAAAAGGGAAAATTGATAACTGTTTAAAATTTCATGCGCCGGACATCTTAAAAATGTTCCCTGCAGAGTGAAATGTGAGAAAGGAGTTCCCTGTCCTATTACTAAGCCACGTGGTAGGTTATACTCGTGACTCATATACACCTGTAGAGTCTAATACTAGGTTGCCTCTTTCTCTGTCAAAATTTGTAGTGAACAAAAAACAGTTTGTTATTCTGTTCCGGGCAAAAAGAATGCCATTTTTTTTTTTTAAAAATTCAATTTTTTCAAATCTAAGTTAATTAAAAAAATTGGCATATTTAAATAGTGCAGGGTTTATTATTCGTTAAAAAGGGGCTTTTTGCTTTCCTTTTAAATGGGGAAAGGAAAAAAAGTCTCTTCACAGGGGATCGTTCAATGGGGGTCCGACTGTATATAAGAATTAGTTCTCCCACCTCCACAGATATATAACACTAAATATATAAGCATGTAAATAAATAGCAAATGTTCATTTGGGAGAAATATTTTTTAAAAGTTTGAAATAAGAAGAAACGTCATAATATTCAGTAATGAGTGAAAAACAATATAAACGATTCGTTGGTTGAGGTGGCGCAACGAAATATTTTTCTTTTCTGTTATTCAACTAGGAGAAGAACACCACTTTCTACCGATTGCTAAATAGAGTGTAATGGAAAGTACTTTGTGACTAATAACAGGAAAATGTGTCATATCCTGTAATAGTTGTACTTTTTCTTTAAAAAAAATGAGGCGTACACTGAAGCTGTGGTTCTATTTTTTTGTAAATGTTTTTTTTTCTTTCGATTTTATTATTCAATCAAGCTTTGTACATTTTTTTTTCAAGCTTAACTTAGTTTAGGAGTGGTTTTTAAACTTAGTAGGAATGTCATCGTGTAAATTCTTTTCCCAAAAACGACATTTTTTTCCTCCTTAAGTAATTTTGAAAACAAAAGGAATGCTAGTTTTTTTGGTTTTTTTCTGATCAGTACTATGCATATTTTTCAGGCGCAACTATAAAGCTTTTTGATTTATTTCGAGTTATGGCTTCCATTTCTGAGATTGGATCATAAGTAGCTAAGAAAAACGTATTTTTTCATGTAATTTATTACACGAATCATAGATAGGCCAAAGGTGCATTTTCGCTTCTCACAAAAATCGGTACGAAAATAGATTTTTAAATTTTTAATGAACAAAAAAAAATCGCATTTTCTATTTTTAATCCATTTTGGAATTTTTTCTCTACCTTAGCTAGAAAAATTTTGACAATCAAAGGTTATATACATTAGTTGCTACTTACGTATTCACCTGTCGTCCATTTTAGAAAAATCAAAAACCATCGCCAAATGTTGTGATATGCAGCCCCAAAAAGGAAAAACATTCTCTCTCACTTCCATCCACGCGTGGTGAAACACAATAACCTTATTCATAAGTTTTCGTATTTTTCTTATGTTTTTGAAAAAACAATGTTTAAATTTGAAGGATCTATCTTTTAAGGAGGCGTTAAAATCTTTGTACTAACAGTGTTTACTATATGCAGCTTATATCTTCTTTCAAAACTTTGAGGTATCCGACTACGTTCGGAACCGTGATTTTAAAAAAGCGCATAAATGGATAATTTTCAGGATATTTAGTGTCACTTAGAATAGAATAGATGCATAAAATTGTTTTAAAGACAGTTGGACAAAAAATTATTTAAATACAATATTTAGGCAAAAAATTAACTTAGAAAAACCTTTTTTCAAAATGTTCTCCTTTTGTGAAAAATGTTTCTATTATAATATTATTTTGTCTGTATATAGCTCAGACCTCTGTACAGAGGCTCAACTATGATTTTTGAAAAATTCATATTATTTTCTCAGAATTACAACCCATTGAAATAATTATCGGCGTTTTTTTTAAATTTCTCCCCTCTTTTGTCGTGAAACATGGATAAACCCACTTATAAGTTATATATTTCAAAAATTTTAGCTGAGCCTCTGTAAAGAGGTCTGAGCAATATACAGGCAAAAGACTATTATAATAGAAGCTTTTTGCACAAAAGGAGAATATTTTGAAAATGGGTCATTCTTTGTTCATTTTTTGTCAAAATATTGTACTTAAATATTTTTTTATTGTAATACTATTCTTAAAACAATTTTAAATACATTTTCTAATCTAAGTGACATTAAACATCATAAATATTATCTATTTATACGCTTTTGAAAAATCACGGTTCCGAACGCAGTCGGATACTTTAAACTTTATTGGTTGCCTTCGAATTAACATAAATATAAAGATATTCAGAGCAACTGAAATTTTTTTTATGTTTTGGTCAAGAGTCACCTAATTATTTTATTTCATACTTTTTAGTGGAAATCAAGCTAAAAAAAGTAGCCTTTAGATTAAAATTTTGTATTTAATTTCTTTTATTTACTTTTACCACAGTTTAAGAAATCTCCCTATAAATATATAAATGTGGAGCATAATTAAGTAAGAAAGTTTATTAAGGTATCCGAGAACTTTTTATAAAATCAGCTTTCTGAAACATTTTAAACACTATTTTAAGGATTAATAGAAGTAAATATTAATACGCCCCCCAGTAATATTTAAAAAAATTATCTAAATTTTACAAAAAAAACCCAATTATAAGTGGAATTTTAGCAATCTTTTGTCATAATTCTTTAAAGCAGTTAGAGAAAAAAGTAACAAACTCGAGTGTATAAAACGAATTACTAAAATAAACTACATACATTTATCCTAGAAATGTACTAAAACTTAAAGGTTTTTATTAAAAAAATAAAAGTGCTAGTGCCGATAAAAAAATGTTATAAGAAATCGAACATATGCATGGGGCTAATATTCAAATAAAAAGCTATAACTCAAAAATATTCAGGCAATAAGAATTATTTTAGTAAAGTTCTAGAAAATAATATACATATCAGGTTCATTGAAATACATTTATAATATTTTGAATTATCAAGCTCTCCATGATAGATTTTGAACTATTGAAATGACTACTTCTGGTAGATAAAATACTCACTTTCGGTTTTTCTAATGTTAAGTAATTTATTCGAACTCTACCTCTAGGTAACGTAGAAACGAAATAATATGTTTTGTAAAGCCAAGATTGCTCTATAAAAAAATGCGTGTTTTGATCGAAACTGGTCATGTGACCACGGTAGCCTAGTGGTCAAAGTAATGGACTCGTTTGCTGTGTATCACGAGTGCGAGCCTAGTACCGCTGAAGACCAGCCGTGTAGGGGAGTGATGCACGTTAAATCTGTCTAGAGCTCAAACGTCCTCCCGTTGGTGTGGTGTGATAGTTAGGAGAGGGGGTACCAGCTCAGGTATCGTCCTCGTCATTTTACCATGGCTCAAAATGGCCAGGTTCGTAACGAAAAGTCCTTGAGTAGCTGAACAGTGAGACGTTAGTATTCGCTCACTCGAAACTGATCATTTTTTAACGTGTTTGACCGCCTTAAAAGAAAACATTTATGACAGTAGTTTAAAATCAATCAAAATCCCCCTTACCCTCCTTCACTTATTGTAAAAAGGACTTCCAACTTTTATTTATTAGCCAACCCATTTTGCGAGAAAAGCGTAGTAGGAGTTGTAAAAATTAACATACTTTTTCACCATATATTTATTCAAACATAAAAAAAAACATACATTATTGGTTTATTTCTTCAACTATTTTCTTATCCGTTCAACACAGTTCCATGTGAAAGAGAAACTCTAATCTTTTAATTAAAATAACTAAGAAATCACTGCTCACTTTGTCAGGAATTTCCAAAGATATCTTTTAAAATTAATTAGTTCCAGATTTAAAATCGGTGTTCGACGCCTTTTATTTTTCATCCCAACACAAATGGAGCCTTTGATCTCGTACTCTACCGAATTTCTGATGTGAAACTAAATAAACAGGTGGCTAATTAATGAGGGTTTCAGACATTGACGCAAGGTCTTTGGTAGTCATTGCGTAAAGTAGTTAATTAGGGATGTGTAATGAAACGTTTATTATAATTAATTATTTCCAACACGCGTAATCCTGTGCTAAAGTTTTTTTTTAATAAATGATTGTCCATGGAGTCTTTAGACACAGATAGATGTGCTGGAGATATGTGTATTTCGAAATAAATTTAATTAACTCATTTTTGAGAGCTGTATTTGAGCTGTAAACATTTAATTAATGCTGTTCTTAAATATTCATATTCGATTCTAGTTGATGTTACATTAAAAATATTACATGTTTGGAACCTATTTCAGTCTATACCTTTATTTACCGCCAACTTTGCGATTTTTAGCGCAATTTGACACACATATTTAATTGAATAATTGTGAATAATTAACACTGCCTTCCAGCATGGAAATTCTATTCTAACTAATGATAGATTAAAAATACATTATGGTTGGGATCTATTTCAGTTTTTACATTTATTTGTCGCCAATTTGGCGATTTATTGTCAATTTATTTATATTAAAGTCTACGTACGACCGGCTTTTGGCACAATTTGGCACAATTGTTAATTTAATAGTAGTAAATATTTAATTAAGTTTGCACTTAGGTATTAATATTCGATTTTAATTGATGATACATATACATACTTTTTAGTTAGGAAGTGTTTATGAACATGCCCTTATTTATCGTAAAATTGGCTAATTACTCTCGTAAAGTTGGGTATAAGTCCGTATATATATGATTTGGCAACCAGATTTTGACCTTGGTAAGGGTATTTATTTGAACCCCTAATCTTAAGGTCAGAAGGCGTGCCGTTCCATGTCATACAGGCGTTAGATGACTGGGACGAAAAGGGTTCCCTATAATGACCAGTAGTAAAGCGTTTTTATTCCAGTCCTTAGGTGTTTAGGACTTGAAGGAGAAGGAGTCGCTGGATACCGCCTTCCTGGAGAAGAAAGTTGTTTTTGCTGTTGACGAACTTTCTGAGCAATATTTAGGGAAGTTTGTTTTCCAACCATTATCTTAATAGATATACATCACGCGAGTGGGATCTGAGTGTCGTTGGAACGTTTTTCTGTTTACGTTGAAAGCAGCCTATGGTTTAGATGGCGGGTTAGATTGACGCATGCCTTGATGCCTTTCGAATTATTAGTCATGGAAATGTTTGAGTTAAACTATCCATGGAATGAATGCTTATATATATATATATATATATATATATATATATATATATATATATATACAATCAACCAATAGAGCGTTTCGCTGTGCTGCCATCTTAAGTTCAATTCCTGGGTCAATACTGCGGTAAAACTATCTGTTGATGATGGAGGGGTGAGATACCCAGGGTGACTTAAGGGACAGAGTAATTTCAGCTTGCTTGCTTCGAGTCCAAAGTACACAAGTTAGACGACTTGAATGAAAAGGAGTCCCTAATCCCCGTCAGTTGTTAAGTACCTTTATTCCCGCTCTTTGTTGGTTGCAACTTGCAGAAAAAAGATTCACTGCAACAGAAAAATAAGCTTTTTGACTCAATTTGGCTCTAGCATTTAATTTAATTATTGCAAACGTTTTAAGTAAGGCTGCTGTAATGTGTGTGTGTGTGAATAGATATTCAATCCTAATTGATGATAAATTAAAAATACATTTTGATTGATACCTATTTATTTATCACCAACTTAGTAAACTACGAACTACTGTCGTCAAATTGGATAGAAATCCGATTCCGTGAAAAATAAGCAATTGGCGCTTTTTAGCAAAAAAAAAGGTGGTTTAATTTAGCCTTAATGCTCTGAAGTTAATTATTTCTCTCTCACTCTCTCTCTCTCTCTATATATATATACATATATTATACAACATGTTGAATCATAAATAGATATGAAAATAATCACAGTGAAATTACATTGTTCCCCAAAACAAAGTTTAGGTCACGGAGTTAAAAAAATTCTAAATAATTACAAATCATACATAACAAGTCAAACAGTTTCATTGCTGTTTCTTTTAAAAGAATAGACTAAATGGCTTAAGTGACGTCCTTATTTGTGAATAAATAGTTTAGCGTACTAAAAAGCAAGAAAAGATTTCGCAACACATTTTTACAAAATACAATATTTGTATGCCATTGTAGCAATTTGTAAGAGCATTACACCAAAACGTTTGCAAACATCCTTTTAAAAGTTAAAAAATGTTCATTAACACTGCATCCAATATTTATTTTTAATCAACTCTATGTATACTAATATAAACATAATCATTTTCTTCCAATTGAAATAACTATTTATTTTATTATCAATCAAACAAAATCTTTAAATCTTATTGAAACATTTAAGAATGCAACAAGATATATCGCATATTAAAATAATAGCTTTTGATAAATATTTGACATGTTGACATGTTCAATTGTTATTCGTATTAAATTCTTTATACTAAGAGCATAACAAAGTATTTGGAGTTTGAACAATCTACTTAACATCGAATGGAAGTATATGTCTTCAAGGCATACCTTTTTATGAATAATAGATAAATACTACTTACGTAACATCTTATGAAAAATGAATAAACAATTTCTACTTTTAAAAGTATCTAAAAAAGCGGTCCTTTAAAAACGTTTGATGGTCCACAGAAAAATTGGGACATTGTTTATATTCTTATGAAGATTCAGCTTCAGAAATGATGACTAACAAAACGTATTATGGAATATGGGTGTTTATGGATTATACTTTTAAAAAATAACTAATATCGACAAAAGTTCTGGTACACAATTTCAACACAATTCAAATTTTAATTAAATAAAAGTAGTCTTTTCTACTTAAGTAATTACTTAGAATATTTAAAAGGAAATAAAAGATTTAAGATAATTAAAGGTAAGCGAAAGTTTAATTTTTAAAAACACTATAATAAGCGTGAAAACAGCAGAAAATATAAATTAGCCCTAATTAAGAGCAGCTAAAGTTGGTGCATAATTTGGGATAAATAAAATATTTAATCAAATATTAAGTTTCATTAATCTAACTTAAAGCTGAACTATGAACAGTGTAGCAAAATAATATATATTAAAGTTAAAGTGTCACTGATAGTAATTTATCAGGGTACTTACGTACTATCGCAACCTATTGACAACATTATATGAAAAGAAGAACATGGTTGCCAATTCAGCACGTATGACGTATGGGAAATTCGTGTTGCCAATTTGGCGAGTTATTCACTGAGTTGACGATTGTTACCGTAACAGGAAAGTACCAGAGTTCTTATAAGTTTAGCGAATAATTTAACAAATTTTTGCTGCTTTATCTGGCAATATCAGAGAGTGAGAGCTGGCAACCACGATACATTGGCGGCGTACAATTTCAATTTGTTGATATTGCTTTGTATTGCCAGTTTGTTCATGCTATTCATGAAGTTCTTTTTCAGTGATCTGGAGATAAAACTAGGGACGTAAATAAGTGACAATATAGTTATAATTGTCAGTCATATTAGTGGTCTTCCAATTATAAGGCATAGTGGTTTATTTAGTGGTACACAAAGTTCTTAAGGTTGGCAACACCTTTTTTTCTTACAAAGCGCTACAGCCGATTACTGGCCAAAGCTGTCTTAGTCAGCTTAGACCAGGGGTACTCAACTTTTTTTCTGCTGGGCCGCATGCATATGTTAATTACTTCACGCGGGACCCAAAATGAGGATAAATGGGGGACGGGGGGAAATGCTTTAAGAACAAGATAACATTGGAAATTTAAAATGTGGAAAATTGATCAAAATATTATGTTCAATACTATCAAAATATTATAACCCCTATTTTGCATTTTATAATTATTTATTTTTTTAATTTTTTATTTTTGTCACTAACACTAAATTAGAAGCATTTAAGAAGCAACCCTTTACAATTTCAGCCTCAGTAAATGGTTTCATATGATTACCAATAACATAAATCATAGGATGTCTTTGTTACACCCTGTGATATTACCACAGACGAAACACTTTATTTCTGTTGCAATATTATTCAAGAAAGCCTATTTATCACCTCTTGAAAGAGATCTTCGAGGAAAAGTGTCATTGACTGTGATTCTTGTTTATTGGTAATATTTTAAATACAGCACGTTCGTGACAAATTAAACAATTATTGATCCATGTTTGTTTTTCACTACAAAATAGTCAGCCTCCCAATCGTCTTGAAACGATATATTTCCATCGAATATTTTTCGCTTTCAAGATATGAAAGTTAGTTAAACGGACATGGTACGATTTATAAACAATTTTTTAATTTAACGATTTTTCATAACTTTTTCGTTGCCTTTCTTGTGTATGTATGAAGTAAAATCGATTTTGTGCTCAAAATTTCATAAAAAGCTAATCATTTAATTTTTTAAGGGAAAAATTTGAAACTTATGGAGTGATTTTAAAATGCTACTCCTCCCCTACAAAAATTGACGTACATATTTGAAGTTTGATTTACAAGTACGTTAGACTATGTGTAACAAAAGTTGGTATGGGTTTTGCGATAACATGATTGTTATTCGTACAGTACTTCTTTTTATGAGTGCTTATTGAAAATTCCTTAAAAAAAGAATAAATTCCGAGTTCAATTAATTTTTTAAAAAATAAGTATTGCTTTGATCGAATAATGCATACCAACTTTTGTTCCACGTACTATTAGCAACAGGCGATAAACATTTCCAAGTATTAGGCACAATAGAAAAAAAACTTTAGCATTTTAAAAGAAGAAAAACTAGTTATTTTATCTTTCCGATATAAGTCGGTTTAAAGTTTTGATTTGCCATTGGAATGTGAATAAAAGCAAACGTAAAAGTTATCATAACTCTGCGTTTTTTAAACTTAGAGCTTTCAAATTTTGTGAATTTGTAGAAAACTATATACAAAATAGTTTAGGCTAAAAATATTATATTTGATTTTTTTGACCCATTTTTGTCAATTGAATGGTACTGTGTCCTCTTAAAAATTAGTTCCACCCTTAAAATTGTCGCTACATCACTGTTGTCTGTTATCTTTTACCGTAACTGTTCCAAATAGAAAAAGAATATCATTCTGTATCCGTAAGACACCAAAAGCAAAAAGCAAAATTGATATATCTGATTTCTTGACCAAAAATTTCCCACCAAATTTTTCATACAATGTTCTTAAATAAGTAAGTTCCTCAGGGCAGTGGGCCTTGACCGGGCCATTTATAAAGGCTTGGTAGGCCGCAGGCTGATTATAGCTGGCTTAGACCGTGTGCATTTATTCGATGCTATGTTCTTCCATCGGTTAACTCCGAAGTTCTTCAACCACTTTATCCATCCACCTTGTTCTTGGTCTCCTTCTTTTCCACTTTTCCTCTGGATTTAGGAAAATTATTCTCTTTACATGAGTTTAATCGCTATGTCGAAATACGTCTGCAACAAAAACTTTCGTACTATTTTTCTCTCAAAAATCAGCAATTTCTCTTGGTCTTCTTTGTTAATTGCCCAGCATTCTCAACCGTATAAAACAATTGGTCTTACTAAAGTCTTGTATTTTTGTTTTGCTTACTTATGTATACTAACTGCATATGAATGTACTGCTTTTAATTAATCGTTAGGAATTAGTCTTAAAATTTTTCTCAGAACAAAATACACTGAATCTAAAAACAATACCATTTGGGAAAAAATACATTTTTAGTGGTAAAGTGAAATGCTATAGTGAATTGAAAAAAAATCGTGAAATACAAAGAAGGACGGAATAAAACTATATTGTTAAAGAAAACAATCAAGAAAAAAATTCATTTATTAACCCTTTATCATTTACCGACGGTATTTATATGTACCACTCCATTTAAAATGACATAAAATAACCATTTTTACGAGTATTCTGATGATACTTAGCAAGAATATTCTTTTTAATCCACTCTTCCAAGATATATGGGTTCTATGATGAGTATTTTAGTGGGGAGGATGAATAGTTTTCGAGCAGAAATTGCGTTTTTAGCGGATTGTGAAGATTGTCCGTTTTGTTCCGAAAAAATAGTTAATGCAAAAGGTAAGTGTTTTATTTTTTGTATGTCAGTTAAGATTTTAGAAAGCGATTTGACTATTTGTTTTAAGTGAACAGTGTATATATAATTAATTTTACAGTTGAATGTCTTCAATTAATTATCTTTAACGGATTAAACTTCCCAAAGTTGAGTATTTTGTTTATGTGTATCCCTTAAGTTTCAATGTAGTGATTAAAAAAATACTGCATGAAAAAAACTGCAGTCAATCATAATGCGATAGATAAAGGGTTAATAAGCATTCCAAAAGTATGATTCAGCCGTTCGAATAATACTCAGCCAGTCTAATGGTTAAAGAAATGGCAGTATATTTCAATTGGGGCATTTAACCAAAATATAACTGATACGAGGCTAGATGTTGTACATAAAGTTCTTTTCCATTCTTGTGCTATTAGTCTTAAAATAAATTCACATTTCAAAACTTATTTCCATTTGCTTTAATGTATGAATCATAAAAATAAACCTTAAATACACCAATAAGTATATCTAGATGGATATTTCAAAATATGTATTTTAATAAAAATAGAAACATAATATATACATTGTTCTCGAATGAATTTATTCTCTCCAATTATTTCGCTTATTTTAAACGTACGTGGGATTTGAAATACTGATTTAGTATTCATATCTTTACTATCCATCGAGACAGTTGTTTATTTTGCACGCGGCGCAGAATGAATTCTAAACAGAGTAATCACTGCAGAAATAAGTTCGTCGTGCGGAGAGCAGGAAAATAATATAAATTGGAACGTTTGAATCTTACACGAAAACCCACAATGGAGTTTTTGTTATTGTTCGTGGAATTTATTCTGATTATGTGTGCCGTTGATATTTATTTAGAAATAAGGCAATAGGATAAATAAATCTGATTTTTTTTTCATTACTATTTTATTGTATAATTTTCCAGGCCAAAACGCCTTGTAAGTTTTTTAAAAATAAGACGTAATTACATGTGGCAACATGTTAACATTTGTGTTTCGACAAAAAAAAACTGAAGTTCTTGAAAGTTTTATGTAAAAACAAGTCATTATTATCAAGTTATATAAATCATAAAAGTAGGTTTTGACCTTCTGTTGGATAAGAAGTATGCTTTTTGATTGTTTAAGAATAGGATGAGTTAGATTTTACTACATATTAAATTTTATATTTATTATTTATTTACGTCCTTTTTAACTGTATTATCTTTATATAAGTTATTTGTTTCGGTTCAATAAAACAGGAAAGTAAAGAGTATGATTGGCACTTTAAAACTATGTAAAATTTTAAAAGTTTTTGTTAAAAGGTTTATGTAGATATATTACTTTGTGCTATTGTATCTTAATATTTTCACAATTTATTGTTACATTTCAAATAATATTTATATTATACTAGCCGTTACCCACCCGCTTCATTAGGAAGGGGGTATGCAGTGACGTCTTCTCCCGCAAGTCACAACTAAGAAAGGAAAGAAATAAAAACACTGGACGAATGACCCGAAGAGAGTCCTTTTTGTTCTAGTCGTCTAACGTGTGCATTACGTAGTTGTGGACCAGCAAATCGGTGGTTCAAACTCGTGATCAGCTAGAGCGTAAAATCCTATTTTCATTGTTAAGTTTTCTTTTCCTGCAATTTGATGCTTAAAAACTTTTTTGGTTACATCTTAAGAAAGTGTATAATTGCTCGAAATGCCATAACATTGTTTTTAGTGATACCACAGAGTAAGCATAAAAACAACAATCGTGTAACTTCTATAATGTTATAAGTGTGACAAACAACATGTCATTTTCATCTTTTAACGAAAAAAAATAGTAAGGAAATAATTCTTGTTTAGAGATCAAAGGTAACATATGTCCCCGGCAGTGTCCTCCTTTTGCACTAAGTTGTATTCTGTCATTTGAAACATATAATTACGAGTTTTGTGTAATGAATGCATAGAATAGTGTAAATAATTTATATCTGGGTGTGTAATACGTTAATACTACGCTCTGTTGTATTTATTTCATGCTAGAATTGTAAAATTCACAAGCAATGCCATTTCTTACCTTATAATGGTTATTCAATGAAAACTTGGCGAAATGCTGACGATAGAGTCAAGTTGGCACCATCTCTGGCGACCATGTTGGCGATCCTTTTTGGTGATGTGGCGATCAAATGGATGCGCATGAAAATTACGGGATCAATCTACTAATATCACGATCTGTGACGTTAGCGAATTTTTCCAGAAAAATCCGTGTAGACTATAAATACGGAGTCGCTCGCCAAATTGAGTTAGTTTGATTTTGCCCATTGAAGAGTCAACTAGCAATTAGTTCGGCTGTGGAATAAGGCGAGCCGGTACTTGCGAAAACATTACGTATTTGTATTTCTAGGCACACTGATAGTTAAGTCTGTGCGCTGGAGGTGTGAAGACTATCTGGGATTTAGTTTGCAGACTTTATTACTCTTGTGCATTTCTAAGGATTGTTTTTCGAAAACAAATTTTCATAGCTCGAGAACAGGGGTGGTACACAGCCTTTTTTTTCTGCTGAGCCGCATACATATGTCAGCTTTTTCACGTGGGCCGCAACATGAGATTAAACGGGGGGGAGGGGGTAGAAATATTTAACACCAAGGTAATATTCGAAACGTAAAATATGGAAAATATTGATCAAAACATTATAACTCCTGTCTTACTTTTTTTAACCATTATTTCTTAAAACGGTAGAACGCCGTTTATCCGAATCAATTGGGACCAGACATCGTTCGGATACGCGATTGTTCGGACAACCGAAAACCGAAAGCGATTCATACAGTATCTTAAACCGGACACTATACGAATATTGAGAATCATCCCATGCGGGAAACATGCTTGATGAAAAAGCAAAATAGGTGCAAAATGTAGCAATTTTACCTTTGATGTGGAAAATAATCACTTATTTTTCGCTGTACCATTGTACACCTTCGTTTTTTCACCGCAAGGTCTCTGATTCTCTGGAGCAGCAGTAGTTGAGTAGGACAGCACCCTGATTGTTGTTCGTACCACTCAATAGCTGTCTCTAACTCAGAAAACGTGTCAGCATTTGATGAACCCTTGCTATTTTCATTGTTGTCCCCGTCTTTATCCGTTTCATCGTCGCCAGGGTCAGATTCTTCTTGCAAGGAATTCGCAATCTCGTCATCATTTAGCATTTGAAATCCACAGTCTTTTGTATCGCATGCCATCCAGGTGTTTTTACATCTTCATGGCATTTTTGAAGTCCTAGGATTGATTGGACATAGTCGGTAATCTCCTCCCCGTGGTCGTCATTGAAGTCCTTTTGGCTTTCTAAATGGGATCACAGCTCATCTTCATATACAATACATGTAGTTGACAAAAAAACGGTTCAGGTATTTGACACTCCGGATCATAAACATTTGGATAAACGACGTTCTACTGTATTTATTTTTGTCACTAACACTAAATTAAAAAGAATTTAAGGAGCACTTAACAATTTTTGCATCAGTAAATGTTTTCATACGATTACCAATAACATAACAAACTTCTTAGGCTGCTTTGTAACAGCAACAAAATGTTTCGTTAGTGGTAATGTCACAGTAGTATCAAAGTATATTCGATAAAACCTATTTATCACCTCTTGAAAGAAGAAAAATGTCATTAATCAATTCCTGTTTATTGGTATTTTTTAAATACAGCATTTTCGTGATAAATCAAACTACTGATACATGTTTCTTTTTCACTATAAAGCAGCCAAACCTCCAAATCATTCGAATATTTTTCGCTTGCAAGATAGGAAACATTGTTCAAAATTAGTTCTACCCATAATATTGTCGCTGATCCACTGTTGTCTGTTATCACTAACCGTAACTGTTACAAATAGAAAAAGAATATGAATTAGCAGCCGTACGAGGGGCTGCGGTTGCCCAGTGGCTTTGGTATCGGATCATGTGAGGCATGTCAGGAGTTCGAGCCCAGTACCCCTAAAGATCCGCTGTGTAGGGGCGCGATGCACGTTAAATATGTCGAGAGCTCAAACGTCCTCCCGTTGGTGTGGTGTGGTAGTTAAGAGAGGGGGAACCAGTTCAGGTGTCGTCCTTATCACTTGACCATAGTTCAAAATTATGAGGTCCGTCACCAAAAAAAACTCGTGTAGCTAAACAGTGCGACGTTAATATTCACTCACTGACTCACGCAGCCGTACGACATCAACAACAAAAAAGCGAAATTGATATATTTTATTTCTTGTTTTAGAATTTCCCACCAAATTTTTAATACATTGTTTTAAATAAAAGAATTTCTCAGAGCAATGGGTTATCATTGGGCCACTTAAAAAGGCTCGGTGGGCCCCAGGTTGATTATCGCTGCTCCAGAAGAACTGTCTTGCTCTTTGACATTGATAGCATAAAATCCTTGAGCCCCGATCTACGTAGCAATATAATTGTCTACAACAGAGATTCTCAACATTTTTCAATTCCTACTATTAGCTCACACTCTGTATATATTTATTTCTCTTGGTGGAATTTTCAATCGTTAATAAAATAGATTTTAAAGTGCTGTATTGAGCTGAAGTTATATATACATAATTATTTCGGATGACAGTACAATAATTTAATTATAATTAATAAAAATTGACTAAAACTAATTATTCAAAGGATTACAAAGACAGCCACGTTGGCGTCATTTTTGGTGACTTAGCGAACTTTTGGCGACTTGTGTCAAAACTTTAAAAGTTTTTTTTTTTACTCACATTTTTCAAAGCGCTCGTTTGAGCTGAAATTTTCTATACAATATTGTTTTGGGTAAAAATACGATAATTTAATTATAATTAATTAAAATGAATTGGCTGAAACTAAATATTTAAAGAATTACAGATACAGCCACGTTGGTTTCGTTTTTAGCAACTTGGGTCAAAAGTTTAAAAGATTTCTTTCAAACTTTTAAGCTTTAATGCTTTAACGTTTTAAAGCATTTAGTTGAACTAAAATTTTATAACAAAAGTATTTGGTAAGAACGTACTTTTAAAGGATACAACTGGTACACATCTTGTCCACTTTCAGATGAACTTTTGAAAAAAAAAATCTATTGCTGCAACAATATAAGAAAATAAAAACGAAATTCTCCAAAATTTTTGAAATCAAAGTATAGAGAAGTTTACTCCTATATGTTTAGTTTTAAAAAAGATAGAGAATAAAAAAAAATTACGATCCAGTGAAAACAGCATTCACTCACTGCGAGATTAAAGGAATGTATAAACAATGTACTGAGTCCCCTTATAAAAAGAACAGAAAAAACTAAATTTGCGCGTGAAAAATGTAATAAACATATTGTGTGTGCATTCCATATTTTTCTTCCTTTTTAACTTTTGTATACAAATATTACGGTAAAAACGGAATAAACACCCTTGAGTATGTGATACCCTGCGCGATAACGTTTGGTCGGTTTTTTTCGCGCGAGTCATGCCGGGATAAGTGAATATAAATTAATAAATAAAAAAAAAAAACTTCTATGAGAGTCACACGTTCCCCATCTATGATACGTGCAGTAATTCTGTGATAGTTAATTTATGTTTCTAAGTTTTTGAAGAGTTTAGTTTTATGAATATATATATAAGTAATATTTTTTTTAAAAAAATGTTCTTTAAAAATTTACATGAGGACAAGTAAGAATACTTAAATTCCCATACTTAATTATGAATTCGATACTTCTCCATCTTGGCTGTGATGTTTACTCTTCTCAAAAGAAGTCGCAAATTAGCATTTTATTTCTTTAAGATTGAACTAAAATATCTTTCGGAGGAATATTTGTTGTTTTAAGAAGTAACTAAAATCTCTGAAGATGTCGTAATAACATGGTAATTTCTGCGATAGTTAAAAGTCTCCTCTGTTTTCACGTGTCTTCAAAAAGATTGGCTTAATTTCATTCAAATCGTATACAGCAGCAAACACAAAACGAATAAATTATCTTTTAACTAAAACAAACAAAACAAATAAGAGTATCTTGCCTGTTTTAAATTTTACTTTGAGTCTTTCATTTTGTGATGTTAATTGAAACATATTTCACGGTTAGCAATTTTCTGTGCATTTGCTAAAGAAAGTTTTAGAAGATTACGATGTAAAAAAAGGGTATGAAAACATTTCTGCGTTACATAAAAGAACGTGGTCAAAACGAACGAGTCTTCCAAGAATAATTTTCGTAGAATACAAAAACTTTCTTTCGAATGTAAAATAAGAGGGATCAGGATTTAAAAAAATCACAATTCTTCTTTCCTGAAATTATAAACAAACATTCCACATTTATTCTTTCATTTTAAAATAACTTCACAGTGAAGCTTTAGAAATGATTTTTAATGAGAAAGTTTGTGTAAAATTATTTTTCAAAAACTATATTCCAGGGAACAAATTGTAAATGTGGATATATTCGGTCTTAAATAACGTCTAGAACTCGGAGCATCATTTTAATCATTTTCTCTTCCAAGTTAAACCGTTTTTCAGTTGGCTCTAATACTACCATTTTTTAAATATCAAGAAAAGAAATCATGTTCTGTGTTTATAATGTAAGCATTCATTAGAATTCCTAGCATATATTTTTTACCAAAATATTTTTCTGTTTTTTAACTCACGAATATAACACGTCGTTTCACACAGAATATTTTGAATTTCCACCTCTTCGGAATGCACTTGTAAAAAAATATCTATCTTTTTTTGAAACAAAAAAAAAATTCATATTATTCCGGATTCGTAAACAAAAATTTGTTTGTACATTTTAAAAAAATTCTAGAGGAAACAGAAGAGAGAGAGAAAATCTGAAATCCTTGATTGAAAATTCCAAAGAGGGAGGGAAGAAACTATTACAAATTTTAAGCAGATAATTTTGACCATAGGTCCCCTAAGAGGTTTTCATGGACGCGAGATCATTGTGACTACTGAGGGATGAGTGGCAAATTAATTTAAATTTGGGAATGCGTAGCAACGTTAGGGGTTCCACGAAAAGTTCAATATACAGTAAAATATTTGTAATCAATTTTTATTACTATGAAAAATAAAATAAATTAGCCGTGATTGTTATGAATCAAAAAATTTTAGTGTACAAATTAAACATTTTAGAAAGAGAAATATACAAGGGTGGTTGGTCTCTGAAAAGTTACCGACCTAACAAAGAAACAAGACATTTTTTTCAGATTTTTTAAAAAAAATTTCAACTTAGTCCCCTTGTTACTTTACACACTTCTCCCAGCAATGCTCCCATCTCTGAAACCCGTTCAAACATTTTTCTCTGCAAAATAATTGTTCACGAAGTTGATTTCATTTGACGAAAATCTCTGTCCTCCGAGTGCAATTTTTAGATGAGGGAACAAAAAGAAGTTGCTTGGGGCTAGATCTGGTAAGTAAGGTGGATGGTTCGATCCGTAATTTGTGGATTTTCGCCATGGCAACCGCTGAGGTGTGAGATGGTGCGTTGTCTTGGTAAACAGGATTTTTTTTTCTGCAAATGTGGCAAGTTCTGTCTTAAGCTTGTCAAGTAATGATGCGCAGTATCCTCCCGTAATTGGTTTTTCCTTTTGAAGATAATCGATTATAAAAACCCATGGCTATCCCAAAAAAATGTCGTCATCCCTTTTCCAGCCGAAAAAACAGTTTTTGCTTTTTTTGGAGCCGGTTTCCCTTTGCAGTCCACTGTTTGGACTGTATTTTTGTTTACAGCAAATAAGGGTGTATCCAAAGCTTCATTTATAGTAATTAATCGGCACCAAAACTGGGATTTATTGCGTCTAAACTGCGCCAACCAAGCGTTGGAAATGTTAATTCGAACACGTTTTTGATCTAACGTGAGCACACGCGTCACCCAACGTGCGGACAGCTTTCTCTTGCTTAAATGTTGATTTAATATGTGACAAACACGTTCTTTTGACATGCTCATAGTCTCTGTTATATCTCTCACTTTAATTCGGTGGTCGTCTAGCACCATTTGGTGAACTTTGGCGATGTTTTCAACGGCAGTTGCAGTATTTGAACGTCCCGAACGTTCATCGTCTCCCAAGCTCTTACGGCCACGTTTAAATTCAGTTACCCAAAGCTTCACTGTGGTAAATGATGGTGCAGAGTCCCCATACACAGCATCCAACTCATCTTTGATTTGCGTAGGCGAAACAAAAACAGCTTTCAAAAACCTTTATAAACAACCTTTCAAAAACAAATATGTAGTAACAGCTTGATACTCGATTTTGTCCATATTCTCAAAAGCACTCATGTCAACTTACTCAAACGACTATTACATAACAATCACACGTCCAAAATGGCTGAAACTTTGGTGAGTAACAGTCAACAGATGAACAACGAAATTCACTAGCTTTTATTGACACAAGTGATGCCATCTTCACATAGAGGGCGGAAACTTTTCAGGCTACCCTCTTAGAAGGGTACATAAATATAAGTAATAATAAGTATCTGGCAGAATTTATGGCAATTGTGCTCCTATTACCTAATGTTTTTATAAAATAGGGGTAATTGAGGAATTTGCTGTGAAGCTTCTTTATACATAGAGCAACAAGAGTTAGAGGTTTGTTGATATACCATTAGAAAGACCACTCTCTAAAGTTTGTAATACTTTAATTTCAGGAAATAAAATGTGTTTTAGGGTAGAATATGTTTACGTTGATCGTGTGTGGTTCGAGGAGTTTATGCAAATCACACACACACACAGTCGCAAAGAATAAATTAATTCATTAAAGGTGATGAGAATTTATATATTACCGAAAATCCGATCCTTAAAATACAGGATGCAGCAGCAATATTCACAGAATAAATCTCAGAAGGTCTTCACACCTTCAACAACAACACTCAAACACAATTATCAGTGTCTAAATTACACGTATGTAAAAGATTATTTACAAGCACAGCCAAACTAATCAGTTATCACGGTCAAGGCAAGTTTAATAATCGCTATTCAAAAGAATACTGGCTCGTTTCTGCAAGTATCACTCTATTTATAGGACTGGCGGAACTCTTGATAAAGATCCGCTTGTGTCATTGGCCTTTAAATTAGTATATTTCTTCAGAAATTTCTAGAAGAATCCAGAGGTCCCCGAAATCACCAACATGGTCACCAGTCACCAAAATGGTCGCCAAAAATGATGTCAATGAGGCTCTATCGCCAAGATTTCGCCAAGTTCCATTGAATCACCATTATAACGTAAGAGACAGCGTTGTGAATATTACAATTTTAACATAAAAAATTACAATATAGAGTATTATAAATGCTTTACACATACAAATACAAATTATTTAAACTATTTTACACACAATTCGTAACAATATTTTTAATTAAGTGTTATGGCGCATATTTGCCAAGTTTACCCTATAGATCGGAAATATTACTTCAAAATGAATTTTTACAAAAATTAACAATATATTTAAATGAGTGAGGCATTGCCACGGTTCACATTTGTACTAAAGTGATTCATGTGAAATGTTTCTGTCATGATTATGGTCAGAAAACGGACATTAATAGTTTACCAACGCATAATGCTAATTGAAGCTAGAAGCTTGATTTGGCTTACCATATTACCCAGGACACACAGAGAATATCATAAAATTATTATTTATACAATAAGCTTTATTTATTCTGTTGTATTTTTCCCTAAAGATGACTTTTTTTTCACACACACACAGAAATGGCTTATTTTAATTAATCACAAAAATTCACAACAAAAAAAATATGAATTAATTTTAACATTTAGCAGATGCTTAACACTGAATACTGAAAGTCTACTCATTTCTGTAAATAAAATGTTCCCACGATAATTGAAAAAAAAACTATCTTACCTGGAGCAGATATCCCAGGCAAAGACATCGCAAGTATAATTATTTTAGAATTACTGCCAGTAGTGTTCTTAACACTTCTCGAAGTCCTGCATTTTTATGAAAAAGTAGGTTCCCCTGCGGCCGTTTTTTAGAATTTGGTGTTTATGCTTTAAAATTTCAACTAACTCAATCCATAATTCCTTTTTATTTCTTTTCATTTCATTTGTTAGAAAACATTTTTCAAGGCCTTTCATCCCTTCAATGGGTCAATAAATGAATACCAAACTTACTTGGGAGCTGAACACTGGGGATTCGCGTCAGACGGACCACTTGACCGAAACATCTGCCCATGCACCCCAGCGCAAAAATTCATGTACAATGAGGTAGGCACAGCAGTCCTTGGCCCTCATGAGCTGTTGCGCCAATGAGTTCAGTTCAAAACACGCTTTAAATTCGCAAAATTCTTAATACGTCTAAAAAAATTCAACTGTTAATAATATTTCCTTTTCATGGACATGACAAGACAACGGATGTCTGTTTTCTCGAGCCGGTCTTTAAATGCCTCTTAATTGTGAATAAGTAATTTTGTTTTTTTTGGAAGAAAAATTTGTATTTTGAAATTGTATTAAAATCAAGAAGGGGTATCTTGTATATTTTGGAGCCAGCAGCTCAAAAGGGTCGAGAAATAGAGAAGTACAACACTAAAGTGTTACGCATATCCTTACTTCGGTGCTTCTCAAATTTTCAATATTTGTGCCCCAATATTCAATCATAATTTTCATCGTTCCCCTCCATATAATAATGTATTTAATTTAATAATACTATACGTTGACGCTGAGGATACAATACACTTTAAAAAAGTGCTTCTCAAACTTGCAATACTTGCGACCCAATATTCAATTATAATTTTAATCGCGCCCCTATACCCCTTTCATACAATAACAATGTACTGAATTCAATAATACTATACACTGGTGTGCAAAAATTAAGGACGAGACGGTTTTTTCAATATAACTTTGTACAAAAGCTTTCCAAATGAACACATTTAATACCGTAAGATCCCCAATACGTAAGGACATGTGTAATGTAAGCAACACTTACTAAAAGAGAAATCAGAGGGATAAAAAGAAGCTTGATTGAAAAAGTAGCATGGAGCGCAATGCGACTGAAGACCGAAACATCCCTGTGATCAGCAAGAAACATCCGGTCTTTAGTAGGGGATATGATCTCCCCTGACTGCTAGGCAGGTTTCACAGCGTCTGCCCATGCTGAGAATGAGGGTGTCAATGAGTTGTTGAGGCATTGCTGCCCATTCGTCTTGCAGCGCCAATCGAAGCTCCCGAATCGTTACTGGTGGTAAGGTACGAGCTGCCAAGCGTCTGCCTAGAAAATCCCATACATGTTCGATGGGATTGAGATCCGGAGATCGAGCCGGACAATCCATACGTTCAATATCCTCACTCTCTAAATGCTGTTCGGCAGCTACTGTGCGATGAAATGGTGCATTGTCGTCCATGAAAAGGAACTGGAGACCCATAGCTCCTCTAAAAAGACGCACATATGGAAGAAGAATCTCGTTACAATAACGGGTCCCGTTGACTAAACCTGCGTCGAAGATGTGAAGGTCTGTACGACTACCAAGCATGATACGTCCCCAAACGAGAACACCGCGACCTCCATACCTGTCCCTTTCAATGATGTTCGAGGGATGATTGCGGCTTCCCCGCTCTCTCCAGATGAGTATGCGATGAGAATCGCTACTGAAACTGAATCTTCTCTCATCTGTAAAGAGTACTCGTCCCCATTCATTGTCTCTCCAATTCCGGTGTTCCCGGCACCACAGAGAACGCCTTCTCCGATGGGCAGGCGTTAAAGGTACACACCGTACAGGGCGTCGTGCAAACAGACCACCACCGTGCAGTCTTCTGGCCACGGTAAAACGCGATATCGGTCGTCCAGTCGCCTGTGTCGTGTGTCTAGCGATTTCTCCCGCTGTCTGCCGCCTGTAAGACAATTTACCGGTCATCAGCGGGCGTGGTTCCTCGTGGACGACCACTACTGAACCCCCGGATAGCTGTTCCTGTAGTTTGAAATTGTCTCCAAAGTCGTGAAACGATGCTGTGAGCAATTCCGAACTCTGCAGCCACACTTGTCACACTGCGGCCTTCCTCCAACTTCTCCCAATGATTCGACCTCGGGTAAAAGCATCCAGATGTCGTCTAACAGACTGATTATTCGCCATTTCTCGCTGAGGCAGCAAATCGGTGTGATTTTAACTGCTATACGGCGTGCAATCTCTTTGTCAGAAATACTGATCTTACACCGACAACATGCTTTATACTACTCAGACACTCCCCCATTACGTCTACCTGCACATCTGCGCATGTGCTACCGTACATCACCTTACTTAATCTCCTGATTGGTCTTTCTGTCCGCTCTGCCTCTTCGTTCAGCTGATATGCTAATTTTTCGACTTCGTCCTTAATTTTTGCACACCAGTGTACTTTGACGCTAAAGCTACAATATAAGACTTTAACTTCTTAAGTGTCACTGGCGTATACAAACGTCTCGCTCAGCCAAAAGTTAATTACCCCGGACGAATATATACGTCTTTCGGAAGTACGAGCTTGTCCGTGCACTGCTATCCATAAAATTATTCCGAAGGCTTTTGAGTGCAATAAAAGAGTTTTGACTGTGTTTGCGAAGGATATACTTATTTTTATTCCTTTTCACCCCCTTCCCCCAATACATCACATGCACGTGCTTGTGTAAACGGTGGCATCGGACAGCGAATTGTGTACAATTTAATCAGCAGTTAAGGCAGCGCTTCTCAATCTTTCAATATTTGCGACCCAATATTCTATAATACTTGCCCCCCTCAATACGATAACAATGTATCGAATTCAGCAATACTTTGACGCTAAAATTACAACACGACTTAAACCTCTTAAGTGCCACCGACGTAGATAAACGTCTTGCTTAGCCAAAGCATTATTCTCACCGGACGTATTTGTACGTCTTTCTAAAGTATGATCTTTTCTATACACTAATGTTCATAAACATTATCCCGAAGGCTATGGAGTAGAATAAAAAGGCCCTGACAGTGTGTCCGGCGACATTGGAACCGAATTGCATAACTTTTAATCCACAGTTAAGGGATCAATTATAAACCGAACAAATTATCAAGATAAGTGTTAATTCTTGTATATATTTTTATATATGACAAGCCAATGGGTCAATGGCAGTTATTAAACTTGTTCTTTACTTAGTATTGCTAAATTAATTATGAAATACACATTGCGCAGTACTCATACACTTAAAAGTGTTTTTATCAGAGTAAATATGTAAAGAGTGTTTTTTTTCCAGGTATAGAAGTTTAAGTTGGCATTACTTTCCAAGATGGCGACCGATTTAACAGCTGTCAAGTGATTTATTCTCAGTTTGGTTTGGCAATTCATCCAAACGATCATCAAGCAAGGCGTAGATTCGTCGAATGGGCCCAAAACGAGATTGCCGTTGTTCCCGATTTTCATAAGCGAATTTTGTTTAGCGATGAAGCGCACTTCTGGTTGAATGGCTACGTCAACAAACAAAAGTGCCGCATTTGGAGTCAAGCTAATCCACAAGTGTATGTCGAAACACCGTTACATCCAGAAGAACTGACTGTTTGGTGCGCTTTATGGGCTGGTGGAATCATTAGTCCGTACTTCTTCAAAAACGATGAAGGCCACAACGCTACACTCAATGGTGATCGGTATAGAGCCATGATTACTAACTTTCTCATTCCTGAATTGAACAATCATGATGTCCAGGAGCTGTGGTTCCAACAAGACGGCGCAACATGTCACACAGCTCGTGCCACAATCGATTTATTGAAAGACACGTTGGGTGACCGCCTAATTTCACTTTTTAGACCTGTCAATTGGCCTCCAAGATCTTGTGATTTAACACCGCTAGACTATTTACTGTGGGTCTATGTAAAGTCATTGGTCTATGCGGATAAGCCACAAACGCTTGACCCTTTGGAAGACAACATTCGCCGTGTTATGGCCGATATACGGCCACAAATGTTGGAAAAAGTCATCGAAAATTGGACGTCCAGATTGGACTACATCCGAGCCAGCCATCGCAGTCCTATGACAGAAATCATATTTAAAATGTAATGCCACAAGATTATCTTTCGAATAAAAAACAAATTCATGTCAATCGAATAATCCATCGTTGTTTTATTGCAATTTTAAGTTCTGCACCTCTAAAAAAACACCCTTTATTTGTTTCTTATTAGACAAAATGTATTTTGTTTTCTTTCAGTAAATTAATAATTTACTGAAATAATCTTTTTTTTTCAACTTTTCAATATGCTCGCCCCCCTCTCGTACTTATCACGCCCCTCATGGGTGCACGCCCAACAGTTTGAGAAACGCTGAGTTAAGGGATTAATTATAAACAGTACACATTATTAAGATAAGTGTAGCATTTGTATACAAATTTATATATAACAAGCCCATGGGGTCACTGGTAATTATTAAACTTGTTCTAAACGCAGTATTATTAAACAAATTATAAAATACATCGTGCAGTACTGATACTTTTAAAAGTGTATTATATTAGTTTATTTTTTTATTAATATCAGAATGTTCTTGTTTCTTTTTTTTCGGTAAATAAATATTTTTCATAAAAAAAAATTATCTTTTGTTTTCGACTTTTCAAACGGCTCGCACCCTCTCGTAGATTTATCCCGCCCCCTAGGAAGCACCCCACAGTTTGAGAAACGCTGCTTTAACCTCTTAAGTGCCACCGGCATATATAAGCATCTCACTCAGCCAAAGCCTTAAATGCCCCGGACGTATATATACGTCTTTCCGAACTACGATCTTCTGTGCAATGCTATCCATAACATTTTTCCGAAGGCTTTAGAATACAATAAAAGGACCTTCACAGTGTTTGTGTAGGATTTACTCATTTCAGAGAAGGTTTTATTTATTTATTCCTCTTCATCCCCCTCCTCCCTCAATACATCACATACACGAGCCTATTTGGAAAACTGAGACATTGTGGATCGAATCTCGTAACTTTAAACGGTAGTTTCTGGATTAATTATAAGCCGTACAAATTATCAAGATAAGTGTTGACTTTTGTAAATATTTTATATATGACAAGCCCATGGGGCAACTGGTAATTATTAAACTTGTTCTTAACGTAATATTGCTAAATTAATTATAAAATACATTGTACGGTACTGCTACATTCATGAGGGTATTATATGAGTGCAAATATGTATTTTATATTTTAGAATGAATTTTGATTGTTTACTTTAAGTAAATTAATAATATTTGGTAATATCTCGACATCAATTGTTATAATTTCATACTAGTTCAATTCCGAACTGCTGTAAAAATATGTAAAAATGTACTACACACAAAGCTCCTCACGCTTTTGCCACAATGACATTAATTTTCTCGTTAATCATTTTATTCTTGTTTTAAGAATAATTTTTTTTACTTTTTAGTTCGATTCACACTATAAAAGCGTGTTTTTTAGTTTTTTTAAACTATAATTTATTATAGTGATCTATCACTATTATCTACAATAAAAGTGATTATTTAGTTTTTTTAAAAAAACAACTAAAGTAATAAAAGCGTTTTAATATGTAAAAGTTTTAATAAATTGATGCCCTATAATATATATATTTCCTACAAACAATAATGATATGAACTTTTATTCATTTTTTTTAACTATAATTTATTATAGTGATCTATATCTACAATAAAAGTGTGATTATTTAGTTTTTTTAAAAAAAAACTAAAGCTAATAAAAGCGATGTTAATATTAAAAGGTTTTAATAAATTGATGCCCTATAATATATATTTCCCTTTTGTATGATAAAAAAAACTTAATTTTAAACTAAATTTATTATAGTGATCTATCACTATTATCTACAATAAAAATGTGATTATTTAGTTTTTTTTTTTAAAAAAACAACTAAAGCTAATAAAAGCGTATGTTAATATGTAAAAGGTTTTAATAAATTGATGCCCTATAATATATATATTTCCCTACAAACAATTCATGTATGATATGAACTTTTATTAAAAACCCATTAATAATTTTAAAAAAAATAACATCTTGGATCGTTATTCCCACCGAATAAAGACCGCGGTAGCCGAGTGGTCAAGGTATCGGATCGTGGCTGGCCTTGACACGAGTTCGAGCCCAGTACCACTAAAGACCCTCCGTGTAGGGCAGCGATGCACGTTAAATCTGTCGAGAGCTCAGACGTCCTCCCGTTGGTGCGGTGTGGTAGTTAGGAGAGGGGGTGCCAGCTTAGGTGTCGTCCACGTCACTTGACTACGGTTCAAAATGACGAGGTCCTTCGCCAAAAGCCCTTGTGTAGCTGAACAGTGAGACGTTATATTCACTCACTCACCCCAACTCCTCACTCGGTATGAGTGCGTATCACTAAAGAGCGGTTTTACGTTGTCGTATTTAATAACTTCTATTGTGTTCCATATGACGACACATAAGTCAGATCATGCTTGTTCTACATATGATCTTGTGGAATAATTAAAGCCTATGAACGTTTAAGGGGAGTTGGAAACCTCTCTCTCTCTCTACTAACAATGTTAAATTGGCTGTTTTCCATATATCTTTTCTCAAAATCATAAAGGGGCTGCAGTAGCCCACTGGTCAAGGTATCGGATAATGGGAGGTATGTCATGAGTTCGAGCCCGGTACCACTAAAGACATGCCGTGTAGGGCAGCGATGCACGTTAAATCTGTCGAGAGCTCAGACGTCCTCCCGTTGGTGTGGTGTGGTAGTTAGGAGAGGGGGTGCCAGCTTAGGTGTCGTCCACGTCACTTGACCGTTCTTCAAAATTACGTAGTCCGTCGCTAAAAGCCCTCGTGTAGCGAAACAGTGCGACGTTAATATTCACTCACTTCCTTACCGAATAAATCGGTAGCAAAAGAAAAAAAAAAAGCTCAATTCTACACAGATCATAATTCATTTTTCTGATATCGTAACATGAATGTCAAATATTATATATTAAATTTATCTCAAGCAGCTTTCTAATATCCATTCTTTAGGGAGATTTAATGATCCTTTAAAGCAGCACAAAATGACAGTCATGATGACATGATCACTGTATTTCGCAAGCAGAACTACAATCATTTGTCGGACTTATCACAGGCAATACATATGATTACGTTATCACATAAACAAAATATTAACAGCCCGAACTAAGCAATTCCTGTCATTACACTACCGCAATCACTCACAATACACGAACACAACACACTGACAAAGGCAATAACACATCATCACCCATTTAGGTCAAGCCCATCATTAATCTCAAGTGCCCAATCCGTCTCCTCAACTCTTCCTCGAAATGTCACATCCACACGGTGTGACCAACAGTTCGAACTGGCAAGGTCAAGATGAGTTATTTGTCCAGCGAAGAAAAACCTTTTTCAATTGATTTGGGACTCACTTAAGGCACACTGACACAGTTACCAGAAAGAGGTATGATCGGGAGATCGTCTTCTTCTCCTGTCATTTCACTGTTCAAGGTCTTGACCTTATTCGGTTTCAGTGGATCTGTTTGGAAGCTGAGGCGGTGGGATGGAAAAACTGTCTTTGTTTTCTTTTGGACTTGATTTTTGTTCTTGCTTTGAGAATGTGTTTACTGGAAAGCATTATTATGACTGGAGTGGATGTGGATTATGTAATTGTTTATGTGTCCAAAATAAATTAGGACAGACTTATATTATGTTGATTCGATATTACTTTTCACCTGTAATGGATGTAGTGATATTTAGATAAACACACACAAGTAATATAAAATAAATTTAAGTCAATTCCTACTTAGATCAACAAAGAAAATTTTTATTTTAGCGACTTTTTATTAAATAGTTACAATTATATAAATATGTATATGCATCTGACAGAATAACAATATTAAGTGGCAATTAATGTGTTATTCATTATGATTAAAATATCGTGCTGTATCCAAAATAGACGTGTGTATAAAGTTTCAGTTCAACTGAATCCTTTAAAAAAAATTTCTTAAAATTTTGACCCAAGTCCCTAAAAATGAAACCAAGGTGGTGGTATCTGTAATTCTTTAAATAATTAATTTCAGTCAATTCATTTTAATTAATTATAATAAAATTATCGTATTTTTTATCCAAAACAATTGTGTATAGAAAATTGCAGCTCAAACGAGTGCTTTAAAATGGGAAAAACAAACCTTTCAAGTTTTGAACCAAATCACCAAAAAGGATGCCAATGTGGCTGTATTTGTAATTCTTTGAATAATTAATTTTAATCCATTCCTTTTTATTAATTATAATTAAATTACTGTCCAAACTAATTGTGTTTTTAAAATTTCAGCTCAATGGAGCACTTTAAAATGTATTTAATTAACGATTGAAAATTCCACCAAGATAAATATTTAGAGAGGGTAAGCTATTCGTAGGAATTAAAAACTTATTCGTTGTAGTACAAACGAACTAGAATTAATGTTGGAACTGAACAAAAAGAAACTATAATTTTCTGTATATGTGTTGGTGACTCGGAAAGACAGCCTTCGACCCTTCGTCCATAAAACTGATAAGTATCCCAAAATGGAAAAAAAAATCGCAATGAAATCACTAGCTGACTGAATAAATTCCAATAATTAATTTGTCGAAAATAAATAACAGAGTATTAAAAATGAGTCATATTAAATAGATTTATAATAAAAAAAATATACGATTGGTGCATGTTTTTAGCTTGGAAACAAACTGACCTAATATTCTCTACGCAGATGTTTACCAAATCACACAACTGAAATTCACCAAATATCTCTTCCCTTGGGATTTCCCATTACTTTTGGCCTCACGCGAAACAACTGTTGAGCATTGCACTGTTAGAAAACGTATTCATATACAGTACATTTAGTTGACAAAAAAATATTTAGCCCGGATATTTGACGCTTCGGATAATAAACGTTCGGATAAACGACGCTCTAATGTAGATGAAAAAGAGTTCACAAAAATTCTTCGATAGACCATAATAAAATCCAAGATAGCATGACATATTTCATAATTAATTTTAAAAACAACAATCAATCGATGGAAAGATGTTATTCATTTGCTTTCCTTGCACGGATTACAAAATATTTGAACATGCATTTTTTAAAAGTTATGAGGACGACTGCTTCTCAAAATAATAATCACCTGCAAGATAATAATCACAATTCAAATCAACCCTATTAATTAGAATGCTTTTAAAACCCATCTAAGAATAATATTTATCCACTGAGATTAAACCTTTTTATAAAAACAAAAGAATGTGCAATTAAAGAGGAGAAATAGCGAGGAATTTATTCACCTGAAACATTGATAATTAAAGGATTGCTGGAATCAGGATTTGTTTAAATATTTATTTTATTCCATTACATTTGTGGAACATCAATACTTGCGGAATAATTCTCTCTCTCTCTTAGCTGAAATAAAAATATTGATTTATATTCTAAAACTACAGTTTGGTAAATCTGAGTTAGTTTACGCTTTGATTAGGAGGGAATTTTATATATATATATATATATATATATATATATATATATATATATATATATATATATATATCTACTGACTCGAAATTAATATCGAATTGTGTGTGTGTCCGAATGGAACTAGAAAATTAATTAATGAGAATTAATTATTTTTAGTTTAAATCTCTTATCTTTTCGAATTCAGGAAAGCAGAAAATGAGTCACACGAATTGGTATTCTGTAATTAACTAATTTAGGTTTCGAAAAAAAGGAGCAAGATAATGAATAGGGATTGAAAATTTAGTTAATTAATAAAATAAAGGAAGAAGTTTCTAATTTACTTGTTTTTCATCATTTAGTGATAAAGTATTAATTTAATTTATAAGGTAGAGAAAGTAAGAAAAGTTAAGAGTATTGTGAAAATTTATTCAAAATATATTCAATTCATTATCTCAAAAATTAGCTGAAAACTTGCATAAAAACTTAAACGCAAACTTCAAAATTTTAAAAACTTTTTTAAAAGTAAACTTGAAACTATATTTTTAATAGAACTCTTTTTTTTATGCACTGACATGCTTCCAATAAATTCAATTTAGACTTAAGAAAAGATGAAAAAACTTAAAAGTATAATACAATACGGTTATTTATCTCTTCATATATATGAAAAAATTTTGTTCGTGGTGCTGTAATAAATTCATTACGCACTATCCCAACAATGCCAACACTCAAGAAAACTTGCCAAGTTGGTAACCTCGATTTCGCATGTGTCATTCACACTGAATTGGCAACCTTGTGCTTCATTTTAATTTTATGTCACTAAAACGAAAATTAAAAATTAACATTAAAATTAAAACAAACTGTAACAATGAGGTCTACGGTAAAATTCAGAGATTCTGTTTCAGTTTTAAAATTTAAAAACTATTACAGCTTCATTTTTCTTAAGCGTATAAACGTTCCTAGGTTTTTGCTCAAAAACGTACAAGTTGTTGAATAATTTATACTTTTTTGTTTAATTTGATTGCAGTACTGTTTTTTTTTCTTTTTCCCCCCAGAAAAGTCATATTATGAGGGAAGTTTTTAATTATAATGTTTTTTTGGGGGGTGGGTAATAATTATCAAGGATGTTACAAACACACTTTCGTACATGTCTGTAAGTCTCATTCGAATCAAATAAAAATGAATTTAAAATAAATTCATTTTTATTTGATGACTAAAACTCTTACAAACGTTCCAATATATATTCTTTTTTCAGTAACTGATTTGTGAAAACAAATTATATCAAAAAACATTTTCTTGTCTGAGAAGTATTTGACCTTTTAACAAAAACAAACCAATTTATGTTGAAAAAATACGTTTAAGACAGTTTTTTCTACTAAGAATTTTCTCAACTGTCTAATTAAATGTAAATTTTCAAATGCGAAGCAATAAGCAAGATTGCAAAAAACAAGCTTTGAAAATTCATTTAAATTTAGCCAATGGCTTTAAATTTTATTTGATTGTTTAGTAACTTCTAAATTTAAAGCTACTCGAGGCCTATTGGCAATAGATCTCAAACTTTGAATATCTTTCAAGTGATGAGGACAATCGGTGAGCTTTCACCCCGCTCTCCAAACTTCCATACCACGCCCTCATATGTTTCTTAAACCACTCAACAACGATGATTTTAAATGAATTCTAAGCAAGGACTTCTTTTTAGAAATCATTAGTTGAAAAAATACATATAACTCCTTCTACTGTGTTTCAAAAGGCCACAGTGGTTGTAAACTCAAGTCTAGTGTTGTCAAGTCACGTGTTCGAGTCTTGATGCCACTGAAGACCTACCGTGCAGAGGATATGCAAATTAAATCAATCGGGGCTCAAAGTCCTCACATTGGTATGATGTGGAAGTTAGGAGAAAGAGCAAAGGAAGCAAATCAATTATCATCCATCATTCTTACTTGATCATGGTTCAAAATTACGAGGTCCTTCAAGAATAGCCTTTATGTTGCCAGAAAGTGTGACGTTAATAAAGATTCATTATTGAAGAACCACCGTTTTGATGGGCCAATGTTCGTTAAATATGTGTAGGCTCAAAGTCTTTCCGTTAGCCTGGTCTGAAAATTAGGAGAGGAGGGTTTAGGTAAGATGCCGTCCTCCTCACTTGAATGAGGTTCAAATTTACGAAGTACGTTGCCTATATCTTTCGTGTTGTTTCAGAGTGCGCCTTAAATTAAAATCAAATGCAATCTAAATATGAACATTTTAAATTCAAAGAAGGATAATTTAAACTGATTTTTAAATCAAATGTACTCTTTTTAATTTAAATTCTACAATCAAATTATAAATTTATGTCCTACGAAAATTAATATACTGTAAAACCCAGCGCATAACGCACACCCATACTTTTAAGCTGAAATTTTTAATTTTGGGGTCTATTCGACGTATAACGCACCCCCCCTTTCTTACGAAGAAATCTGTAATGTGTACGCACGCAATGTTCTTATGCTTTGAAGTCATTTATTTGGCGTATTATTACACGCTTCAGAAAAAATAGTATACTTCTAGAGCTACAGCCCTCTAAGTTCATAAGGAGTGTAATTTCTTTCAAATAAACAGTATTTCGCAGTATAGGAAACCGGACATTATACGAATGTTGAAAATCATCACATGCGGGAAACGTGCTTGAAGAAAAAGCAAAATAGATGCAAAATGTCGCAATTTTACCTTTATTGTGAAAGAAAAATCACTTATTTTTCGCTGTACCATTGTACACCTTCGTTTTTTCGCTGCAAGGACTCTGGTTTTCTTGAGGAGTAGTTGATTAGGACAGCACTCTGATTGTTGTTCGTACCACTCCATAGCTGTCTCTAACGCAGAAAACGCGTCAGCATTGGATGGACCCTTGCTACTTTCATTGTTGTTGTTGTTCTCATCTTCATCCGTTTCATCGTCGACAGGATCGGATTCTTCCTCAACGGAAGCGACAATCTCGTCATCATTTAGACTTTGTCCACAGTCTTCGGTATCGCATGCTATCCAGGTTTCTCCATGATCTTGGGTTTTCCCATCACTTTTGGCCTCACGCGAAACAACTGTTGAGGCTTGCACTGTTCGAAAACGTATTCATATATTGTACATGTAGTTGACAAAAAAAACTGGTCCGGATAATTGACGCTCCGGATAATAAACGTTCGGATAAAAGACGTTCTACTGTATATTAAACAGTTTTATATGGTAAAAAAACCTTTACAAAACCGAAAGTAACTCTTAACCAAACCTAAAAACCTATCATTTTCTCTCCCTCCCCCTCAGAAAAAAGAAAACGGCCAAACTTTCTTATCGAGAACGATTCTAGGATGTGAACGTTGAAACTAGGTCATAACAGTTTAACGACCAAGAACTCATTTTATTGTTTTTTTTATCTACGCCCTTTCCTTCACATTAGCTTTCCATTATTTTTTTTAAATAAATAAAGAAATAAAAAGATAACTAAGCGGATCCTTTTAGTGAGGTGGCGTGAGATTTTAGGGTCTGTTTGTAGAACAATAAGAGACGAGACACCCCCTTCATGGGCCTCGATCGGGTCAAGCAGATCTCATGACCACGGCGATGCCCGCATCCGCTTGTAGTGTACACGCCCTAAAGGTCAACATGTAACCTGTATTTATAGTAAAAGTGGTGTAGATCCGCCGGAACGTTGTTTGCGGGCATAAAGAGTGCGAATTGTCACAATTATTACTTGTGTTCTCTTGAAGAATTTTTGGTTAGTTGAAAATGTATATAAATGACGCAGAAAAATGATGAAATTATAGGGCTTTCATCGAATACCTAATTAAGAGAGATCAATTCACGCAAGATGTTAAAATAACGTGTCGTTTAGGTCATTTCCCTTTCATCATTTTTAGTGAAATGGTGAAA
Source organism: Trichonephila clavipes (assembly GCA_019973935.1). Taxonomy (NCBI): domain Eukaryota; kingdom Metazoa; phylum Arthropoda; class Arachnida; order Araneae; family Nephilidae; genus Trichonephila; species Trichonephila clavipes. The sequence goes on along the minus strand of BMAU01014465.1, from coordinate 51,626 downwards.
TGAGCGTCAGCCATTTTTTTTAAAGATATGGGTTGATATTTAAGGGACCGATAGGTAAAACCTGTATGGTTAGAAAGTACAAGGATTCGACCCCCCAGGTGTCTCACCTCTTATTCCTTAAGGGATTTCACATCATTTCTAAGGGATAGGATTAATTAATGGGATAGGTTAAAATAACGTCTCTTCAAGGCCATTTCCATGATGGAAGTAGGTGATTTTATCAAATCCTGAACTGTTTCAGTGAAATGATGAAATTAACTAGTCAGGATTTCCATTGGCAAAAGGCTGTCCAGGGGGAAAGACACCTGGAAGCCGAGTCCTTGTACTTCCCAACATACAGGTAGTACTATCGATGCCTGAAATATCAACCCCATATCTTTAAGAAAATGGCTGACTTAATCACATCATTTCACAAAAACAGTTCGAGGATTTGATGAAATCCCTTACTTACGTCAGGGAAATGACCTCAATTGATTGATTGATTGAATATTAACGTCACGCTATTCAGCTGCACGAGGGCTTTTGGCGACGGACCACGTAATTTTGAACCATGGTCAAGTGATGTGGACGACACCTGAGCTGGCACCACCCTCTCCTAACTACCACATCACACCAACGGGAGGACGTTTCAGCTCTCGACAGATTTAACGTGCATCGCTGCCCTACACGGCGGGTCTTTAGTGGTACTGGGCTCGAACCCGTGACAAAGCAAACCACGATCCGATACCTATACCACTCGGCTACCGCGGCCACGGAAATGACCTCAAAGAGACGTTATTTTAACGTCTTCCGTGAATTGATTTTCTCTCTTAGGGATTCGATGAAAGTCATATTTTCATCATTTTTCTGCTACATAAATAAGAAATATATATATATATAATTGAAGTCAATTCCTACCTAGGTCAACAAAGAAAATTTTTTTTTAGATACTTTTGATTAAATAATTACAATTAACATAAATATGTATACAAAGAGTGTTTTTTTCCGGGTATAGAAGCTTAAGTTGGCATTACTTTCCAAGATGGCGACCGATTTAACAGCTGTCAAGTGATTTATTCTCAGTTTGGTTTGGCAATTCATCAAAACGATCATCAAGCAAAGCGTAGATTCGTCGAATGGGCCCAAAACGAGATTGCCGTTGTTCCCAATTTTCATAAGCGAATTTTGTTTAGCGATGAAGCGCACTTCTGGTTGAATGGCTACGTCAACAAACAAAACTGCCGCATTTGGAGTGAAGCTAATCCACAAGTGTATGTCGAAACACCGTTACATCCAGAAAAACTGACTGTTTGGTGCGCTTTATGAGCTGGTGGAATCCTCTTCAAAAACGATAAAGGTCACAACGTTACAATCAATGGTGATCGGCATAGAGCCATGATTACTAACTTTTCATTCCTGAATTGAACAATCATGATGTCCAGGAGCTGTGGTTCCAACAAGACGGCGCAACATGTCACACAGCTCGTGCCACAATCGATTTATTGAAAGACACGTTTGGTGACCGCCTAATTTCACGTTTTGGACCTGTGATTTGGCCTCCAAGATCTTGTGATTTAACACCGCTAGACTATTTTCTGTGGGGCTATGTAAAGTCATTGGTCTATGCGGATAAGCCACAAACGCTTGACCATGTGGAAGACAACATTCGCCATGTTATTGCTGATATACGGCCACAAATGTTGGAAAAAGTCATCGAAAATTGGACGTCCAGATTGGATTACATCCGAGCCAGCTGTGGCAATCCTATGCCAGAAATCATATTTAAAATGTAAGGCCACAAGATTATCTTTCGAATAAAAAAATCATGTCAATCGAATAATACATCGTTGTTTTATTGCAATTTAAAGTTCTATACCTCTAAAAAAACACCCATTAACCTTTTCTCAAACTCTGTTACATGTACATGCTTGAAAGTTTTCATACAGTTAAAGTACACCTTTCTCAGTATACTGAAATGAGTTTTTAGCTCATTTTGAATTTTTTCATAATTTATTAAATACTTTTTCAAACATTGCGAAATTTGACCCATTTTTCACACAAAAGATTTGTAAAAATAAATGTTTGAGTTTTACAGAAAGCTCATTTCAATATATATTTGCCATCATTAGAAATATATCATAAAAAATGTACATATCTGTGAACAGTAGTTTATCAGAAAAGGTACATGGAACACCAAAATTTACATTTTGAGATAAATTGATTTTAATGTATACATTTGAGACTTCTAATCGGCTATATATATATAGGAAATCAAAAAATAAAAAGCTCACGTTACAATAAAAGATACATGTTTTGGTTTATATCAGACGATCAACTTTTAAGCAAAAACGATGTACTTTGTTTACATTTTTGCCATTCGAATGGAAGTGGCCCAGTTTCAACGATTATTTAAAAATAGGTTTTAAGGGCTTCTAATCACCCTAGAGGTTAAAGTAAGGTATTTTTGGAAAGGTTAAAATCTATACAATTTGAAAATGTAAAAACCTCAAATTGTCAAAAATATGATTTTAGCTTTCCAACACCCTCAATGGAGGGATTCCTGCTAATTTTAAAAAATTATCTCCTGGGGTTTAATTTAATTTGTATTTCTGAGTGTTTGATAAACTCTCGGAAGATCAATAAGTGCAAGGTTGTGGTCACCGCTAAGAGAATTGATAGAATGCCAACGAGAGGATTTTGAGAAATGACAGATTTAACGGCATTAGACCCTCCACATGGCGAGTCTTCAGTGGAGCCAGGAATCGAACCTACGATTCGATAGAAAGAACAACGCTGGTGACGAGGCTAGCCACCATGACCATTTTCGATTATTTTTTCCATGATTAAATTATTGAATCATGTTTAAGCTCAATAAATATGTAGAAATATGTGGTTACACTCCGGGGTTCCATGGTGTTGTATTGCTAACCATTGTTTTTAAGTTATGCGATAAAAGTCCCAGTACTAAGATTCAGAATGTATTAAAATACATTCTTATGCCCCCCATTGATTTGAAAAGGGCAGAACTTGAATTTTTAAAATTGAATCATGATTATATTTTACGCCCAGGCAGCCCCCTCCCCCTCTTCCAGATTCGATTTCCGCAAAACCCATTCTGGGCAGAGCTCTACCCGCATAAATAGCATAATTTTCAATTTTCAAGTCTATAGTCCTAAAAGTTCGAAAATGGATAGTGTTTTATCTATACTAGTCTATAGATTTAACAGCTAAAAGGAATTTTTAGCAACCTACAACACTTCCAAAACTTATCTTATCATAAAATCTATTCTTAGTAAATCACTACTCAAGCAATTCAAATTTCAAATATTTAGATCAAAATCGGGAATTTTCTCACTTATATAACGTTTCCTTACCCCCTTGAAATTGCCCGTAGTAGTTGAACTCCACAAATTTTGCTCTTAGTGGATTTCTACTCAACAAAAAAGAAACATGCTTGACAAATTTCAAGTTTATAGGGGTTGAATAGTTCTAGTGATGTTAAAATGAGTGACTCATTTTCTCCTTGAGATATATGGATTTCAAAATATTTTTTGATAAAAATTAAATTAGTTTTTTTATGGTTTGGAGAGATAAATGCAAGGAGGGGTAAAACAATTTCGTGGTCTTCCCTATATACACACTCAGTTCCTACCTTTTAATGGTTTCGAACAATGTCGATGAAAGGCAAAATTTTGTAGAGAAACATTTTTGTAAACATTATCGTCACAAAAGGAACGGAAGGTGTTAATTAACCAAACAATACCGATCTACAGAAATGCCGAAAGACTCCTCCTCCGCCTCTAACTTGTTCTTTTCTTTGGTGTCAAAAACAAAGCACCGCTACTTTGTGGTCATGTGATCCGAAAACAATTTTCGCAGAAGGGATGATAACCAGAAAGGTGGTTTGCTATTATTCTTCTGCAAAGAATGGCGGGAAAAGGCACAAAGAAAATAAATGAGAACAATAAAAATGAATTTCATTCATAATCAGTTACTGGGAAACCTTTCGGCTGAGACAGGTGTGATTTTCCAAAATTATTGCTACAGAATAGTTAGGATAGGGAAAAAAGCGTATTCCGCTTAGGTTTTGAATTGTAAACAAAAAACTGTACATCACCTGCCTATTTCGATGTTTTTCAATTCCTTCTATTAGCTCACACTCTCAACATATTTATTTATCTTGGTGGAATTTTCAATCGTTAATAAAATACATTTTAAAGCGCTCCATTGAGCTGAAATTTTATATGCATGATTATTTTGGATGACAATACAGTCATTTAACAATAATTAATAAAAATGAATGGATTAAAACTATTTATTCAAAGAATTACAAATACAGGCACGCTGGCACCCTTTTGGTGACTTAGCGACCCTTTTGGCGACTTGAGTCAAAATTTGAAAAGGATTTTTTTCTCACGTTTTAAGGCATTCAGTTGAACTGAAGTTTTATAGACATGATTGTTTTGGATGACACTACGATACTTTAATGATAATGAGTAAAAATGATTTACCACTTAATGGTGTGATTCTGTTCTATGTATATACGTATTTATATTAATTGTAACTTTTTGATAAAAAGTGAAGACCAGTGGCTGAGTGGTTAGTGCATCGCGCTTCCACACCACAGGTCCGAGGTTCAAACCTCGGGCTGGGCAAGGTCGACGCAGTCTTTCCTCATTTCAGTGCATCGATAAGTTAGTACGAAGCTTGTGCTTGGGAACTTAACACTAGGGGGGGTACGCGTTAGACTGACCACCTGACCGGAACATCTGCTCTTGCATCTCAGGGCCCATGGTCGCATATACTGAGTTGGGCACAGTAGGCCTTGGCCATAATGAGCTATCACGCCACTGAGTTAAGTATTTAATAAAAAGTAGCTAAAATAAAAATTTTCTTTCTTGATCTAAGTAGGAATTGACTTATTTTTTTATATTACTTTGGTTTCATGATGTTGTGTATGACTATACAGGGTTATCAGAAATGAATAACTCGATTACAAAATTTAATAATTCCCAGATGAATTAACAGAAAAAGATCATCAATATGTCATTGTAAAGATAAAATATGAAATTTCGAGTTTGCACCATTGTTTTTGTCAAATATGTGGTAGCAATGTTGTAATTGGGAACAGAATTGGCAATGGCGTTGCAGCGGGGGAAGGCATTTTGTGCGCTCTCGTTTCGGAGAAAGTATTATAGAAATACATCGACGTCTAAGAGTATAAGAAGATGGTATAAACAGTTCCAGATAACTTGTAAGAGGCCCGCGAGCACCTAGATGTGTGGAGGGAAGGGAAGAAACACTCGACATAATTTAACTAATCCCATTTATTTCCACACTAAGAACAGACACAATTTCAACTAATAATAGTTAAAGAATGTTTCAATGATAACCGTGAAAGTGGAACAACGACAGTAAAACCTGAGCGTCTCGGTGACTAACAAACTTGATCCTTATCTTAATTAAGGATCTAACATATTATCCGATTTGATCTAATCTTAATTCTATCTCAGTGAATCGTCACTTTAAGGTTTCCTTCTAATTAGGATCAAATCACTCTGACTCTAATATTATACCTTTAGTAGCAATCAAAGCTGGATCGAGTAGTGTTAATTTTTCATATCACAATTCACTTCTTCCGAAGAGTTGGTTGTGAATAACGCCAATGAATAGCCCGAAGATTTCCCAAGAGGATTAATTAGAAGATCGCGGATAGATCCGTCACAAACTGGATGCCTGTGTAAAGGCACAAGTCCAAGGCGACTAGGTTCGCATTGATGTTATACGAGTGACAAAAAAGTCACATTGAACATTTGTGAAAACAAATTTCACTTTACGTCAAGAAACGTTACGTACGAACAAAATTACATATTGTATTTTTACAGTGACATATTAATGATAATTTTCTGTTTATTCATCTGGGAATTATTAAATTTTGAAATCGGGTCATTCATTTCTGATAACCCTGTCCATTGTTTTATATTTTTTACAAGATACTGATGTCTCAGCATTAAGAGTCAGCTTTTGATTATATTGAAGAACAGTTTTATAGATCACGCCTATTGATTTGAAAAAGACAGGTTTTTACTCCAGAAACGAAGGTATAATTATCATAAATGTCTCTGTAATTTCCACGACTTCCCTTGGGAGTCAATTCCCGCAGAACTCTTTTTTAGCGGATTTCTACTCAACAAAGGAAACATACTTGCCAACTGTCAAACCCGTAAGCTTAATATTTTAGAAATGTTAATTTTTCTATCAAGGTTCCTCCTGAGCCTCCTTGACTGTCGATTTTGGAAAAACCCGTTCTTAAAGTATCTATACTCACAAATGAAGCCTCTTATATCAAATTTCACGTCAACAGGCTTAAGGTATCCGATTACCCTAAAATCATGATTTTTTTCAAAAATTGATAATTTTTTTTATGATTTTATTTTATAGGTAATCTTATTAGCTTAATGAAAATACCAATTTTTTTCCCATTCCCCCATAGAACAAAAACTACAAGTGTTTTAGTAAAAAAAAAATGCCATACCACAAATGTCAAACTTTAACATGCATTTTACTCAAAATGTGTTTTTTTCGAAAAGCTCAAACGCCGACAGCGATTGGTCAATACGTTTTGACACTAATTTGCTGAAATCTTTTGTGTATGTTCTGTATAATAGTAGAAGTGTTTTGATCTTCAGATTTATCAATCACTGCTTTATTTCAAAATTCATAACATTTTATGTGAATATAATCACTGTTTTTTAAATAATTTCATATAATCTCTAAGATAAATTGCTCTAGTTATTGTAAAAATTAAAATATCTCATCCTGAAGATTATTTTAAACATAAATAACAAAGTAACACATCAAAATTGAAAAATTGAGAATTTGTTCATAAAATATTTGTACAAAACGGGCCCCGTTTATGTAATTTTTTGTACATTTTAACTGGTTTTTTCCCATTTTAATAATAATTTTTTTTCTGCTTTCACTTTTAGAATTTTTTTCTTAAAAATATACTAAGTAAATCCACAAATAAAAAAAAATCCCTATATATCTCCATTTTTTTAAGAAAAAATTGTCGCAAGTAGTCGGATACCTTAATATTTCGAAAAAACAATTTTTTTTATCTTTAATAATTTCGTAAAACTTCGGCCTCTTTTAGGGAGAATATTTCCATAAAACTCATTTTTTTTGTAGAACTCTACTCAACAACAACATCAAAAGCAGGCTTGGAAAATGTCAGATCTGAAATTCTAATAGTTCAAAAACGGGAATATTCATTTGTAATACCTCCTAAACTCTCGTAAACCCACTTGAAAGTTGATTTATACAAAACACGTTCTTATCACATCTCTACCTAACAAAAGAAATATACTTACCAAATATCAAGTCTAACAGGAAGAGGAAACTCTATAAATATCTTTGTTTCAAATATCAAACTCAAAACATTCAAATAACATTCAATATTTTATTAAAATGTTGAATGATTATTCTGACTGATATTTTGTTGCTGCGAGATTACTTTGCACTAGCACTATGTTTAATTCTGAATTATTTTTCATTGGCTTACAATAATGGGATACCATTTTTTCTTTTGTGCTTGTATTTTACATAACACATTAAAACAGTGCTTCTCAAACTTTTACAACATGCGACTCACTATTCAACTATAATTTTCATCGCACCCCCTTCATACAATAAGGATGCATTAAATTCGATAATACAATACTCAAACGCTAAAGCTACAATACGCGACTTTTACTTCTTAAGTCCCGCGGGCCATTGCGTAAAAATTGCGTTCTTTATTCAAAATCGCATAAGACCCAAATATGTTTTAAAATACCAGAAATATTTACGTCTTTATTTTTTTTCCATCATATTTTAATAAATGGCACATATGTATGATCTCATTTAAAATCATATTAAGAATGTTTTCATCATTATTCGCTGTCTGATAATGTGCGAGTTTGCTATCCATAAATAAAATTATTCCGCTTTGGAATACAATTTTTTTCTTTGACAAAATGAAACTCTGGACAATGTTTGTGAAAGATTTACTTATTTTAGATGATTTTTTTATAATAAATAAGATTAATAATCCCTCCACAAGCAACTACCAATTCCCACCGATACCTATTTCCTTAGCAAACTGAAATAATTTGATGTTACTATTGCTCTATTTGATCGTTTCCTTTTGATACGCATTCAGGCCAAGCAGCTTTCCAACATGCACCACATACGCTTGCATACGTGCAAATGTTGAAATAATTCGGTGAAATTGGGGATGACCTGGCGCATTGGAATCACGTCAATTTTAATTGACAGTTATTGAACCATTCAGTGAAAATTAATTATAAACCGTAAAAATTATCCAGATGCGTTTTAAAGATTTTACAATTTTAACATTCGATCGCCAGATGCATATAATTTACGTATGTATATGGCAAGCCCAGTGAAGGGTCAATGGTATATTTTTATTCAACTTGTACTTAACTTAGTGATGTTAAATTAATTATAAAAAGATAGATTGTTCTTTTAACTCCTTGTAAAATTTAAGTACTGAAACATGTATTAAATCTTCAATCCAAATTACGAGAGCCTTTTCAGTTTTTCTATTAAAGTGTAATATGATGAAATTTTAGAACTCAAATTTGTACCAGAATAAAATAGTAGATTCGCCTAAATGAAAACGTTTACCTACTGCTGTTGATCTTTCTCCTTTCGCCAAGCAATCGAGAATTTTAATTTTTGGTTTCTAGCGAAATTGCACTTCTTTTTGTTTTTTTCACACATTGAATATTGTACAATTACACATTTTCTTTTGAAGAGCTTCCGGTATTAACCTTTTTCAGTTTTTTCTAATAAAGGAGAAATTTCGTTGTATTGATTGCGTAATAGTTTGTAGTTGTTATTCTTATTCGTTTTCAATGAATAAAAATTTTTCTTGCCATAAAAAAACCGCAATAAAACAACGATGATATTATTCGATTGACATGAATTCTTTTTTATTCGAAATTTATGATAATCTTGTGCCATTACATTTTAAATATGATTTCTGGCATAAACGGACTGCCACGGCTGGCTCGGATGTGCCAGTTTCCAATCTGGACGTCCAATTTTCGATGACTTTTTCCAACATTTGTGGCCGTATATCGGCAATAACACGGCGAATGTTATCTTTCAAATGGTCAAGCGTTTGTGGCTTATCCGCATAGACCAATGACTTTACATAGACCCACAGAAAATAGTCTAGCGGTGTTAAATCACAAGATCTTGGAGGTCAATTCACAGGTCCAAAACGGGAAATTAGGCGGTCAACGAACGTGTCTTTCAATAAATCGATTGTGGCACGACCTGTGTGACATGTTGCGCCGTCTTGTTGCAACCACAGCTCCTGGACATCATGATGGTTCAATTCAGGAATGAAAAAGTTAGTAATCATGGCTCTATGCCGATCACCATTGACTGTAACGTTGTGGCCTTCATCGTTTTTGAAGAAGGATTCCACCAGCCCATAAAGCGCACCAAACAGTCAGTTTTTCTGGATGTAACGGTGTTTCGACATACACTTGTGGATTAGCTTCACTCCAAATGCGGCAGTCTTGTTTGTTGACTTAGCCATTCAACCAGAAGTGCGCTTCATCGCTAAACAAAATTCGCTTATGAAAATCGGGAACAACGGCCATCTGGGTTTGGGCCCATTCGACGAATCTACGCCTTGATTGATCATATTTGAAATGTAATGCCACAAGATTATCTTTCGAATAAAAAAAAATCATGTCAATCGAATAATACATCGTTGTTTTATTGCAATTTAAAGTTCTATACCTCTAAAAAAAACACCCTATATAAGTGTATTATATCAGCGTAAATGTTTTTTTTAAATATTTTATTGTGTCAGAATGTATTTTGTATGTTTACACTTTCAATAAATTAATAATTTTTTTCAATAATCTTTTGTTTTCGATTTTCCAATATGCTCGCGCCCCCCTCCAAGGGTTATCCCTTTTCCTAGGGGCACGCGCCCCACAGTTTGAGAAGCGCTGCATTAAAATTGTATTGAAAATAAGAGTAACAATAATAATATTTTTACAATTCATTTGTCAACAAGCAGTTATAATAAAATATTATAAATATTTTTTAAAAAAGATGTGTATTAAATAATTAATAATGAATGAATTTGGTAATGGTTTAATTTACAAGTTCTATTTATTTAAAAAGAGGATGCTATTTCGCGGCAAATGAGTGTTCATTAACATTACACTGTAAAGCAACATAACGGCTATTGGTGAGAAACCTCGTAATTTTCAAACGTGATCAAGTGATGAGGACAGCATCTAAGCCAGTATTCGTAAAGCCCAAAGATAGCTCTATTCAATAAATTAAAAAACAAAAATAGCTGTCTTGACCGAATTTGCTCATTTTTCAACGTGTTTGGATGGGAAATTTTGATACAAGAAATGGGTTTTGATTTGGTGTTAAAATTGGTGTTCAGTATTTTAAAATGAAGATACCTCTTATAAGAGCAACTAGTTATATGAAGCCATTAATAAAAATACGAACAAGTCTAACCAGCATAAATCTATTGTTTTCTGACTTACACCAATGCGGTATGAAATGATACCAATCGCACAGCTTTTGACTCGCAAATCCTAACCCGGTATCTTTTCTATGCTTTAAACAAGCTTTCTAAAAAGGGAGGAAAAAAAGTGAAGAAAATTGCTCCGGACATTTGAACCGGTGGTCAATGATACGGAACCATTCTGTAACTTGAAACCCTCAGTGGGATTATTACGTTGTCAGGTCGCCAGAATAGAATTGTTATTGATGCAACGGGACAGCGTATCACATTAGAGTTTAAGATAATGAAATGGTGGCTATTGATATTTTTAGGTTACGGATGTGATTGCGAGTGGATTTCAGAAAGGTAGGAAATTATAGTGACTGAGTTTTCGACTGGGTTACTCGAGAAGTATTGCTTGCTCAGTGACTAAATGTCACCCGTTGACCGACTTGGGAAACTTTGAATGCGCAATAAATCATGTTTGTGCTTAGAATACAAAAATATCACAGATGTGAGTTTAAGGGATATTTAAAGGAACGTCTGACCACGAAATGAGGGGATGTTTTGTGAAATGGCTTTTGATTTAATAAAATATCATAAACCCTCTTTTATGTACCAGCTCAACGTCACGAACCCCTCCCCCAAGGTTCTGCACATCCCTTCCTGACTCCCAACACATGGCTGAGTGGGACAAGCTTCCTCAATAATACAAAGATCGTCAATGTTACTTATACACTCTTGTAACACTTTTTAGTCCTTCAAGAAAAGAGTAAACATAAATAAATAAATATATATATATATATATATATATATATATATATATATATATATATATATATATATATATATATATATATATAATTCTTCTGTGCGTGTGTATGTGACTGAGCCCCTCCTATACGGCTGGACCGATTTTGATGACATTATTTGTGTGGGTTCGAGTGGATTCGAGAATGGTTTAGATTTACAATTTGGTCCGATATAGTAATTAGTTCAAAAATATTAATAAAAAAACCTTAAAACGCATAATTGTTTTACCCCTGTGTGTTGTTTATTCCTCTAATGCGCGGCAAGAAAAAAAAAGAAACAAGAGAGTAAAATTTGTTTTTTTTTCACGGTCAATTATAAGTTGCGTGTCCGAGGGTTGGCAAACCATCACATTGATTCGTTTATCTCGCATTCGATCTCAAGCATTAACCAAAAATACGGTGTATTAAATGACATTACGATAAATTTATTTATTGCGCATTGAAAAAATATACCTGTTATGAGCATTATATATAGTATAATAAAATAAAAGTGAAGAAGTACTAGAACCTACAGTGCTAAATATATATAGCTCGAGTTTTATCTTTTTTATCATTTAATTTAAACACGCTTAAGTTTCTATTCAGAATATCTTCTACTATATTCAACTTAGTTCATAGTATACACGCATTTACTCACACGCAATTGATAGGTCGAATTGTGGTAAATGTTCATGTGCTGACGTCAGGTATTGTAATAACTTTTTTTTAAAAAAATTTTCGTCAAAAAGGTGTTAAGCATATCAATTTTCATCAACTTATTCAAAAAAGTTTGAAATTTTCGGATTTAAGACGCGTGTAAAGAGCAACGTCAGTCGGGCCGCTAGTATATATATATATATATATATATATACAGTAGAACGTCATTTATCGGAACGTTTATTATTCGGAGCGTCAAATATCCGGACCTACTGCTGCTCAAGAGAACCAGACACCTTGCAGCGAAAAAACGAAAGTGTACAATGGTACAGCGAAAAATAAGTGATTATTTTCCACAATAAAGGTAAAATTGCGACATTTTGCACCTATTTTGCTTTTTCTTCAAGCACGTTTTCCGCATGGGATGACTTTCAACAGTCGTATAGTGTCCGGTTTCATATACTGTATGGATCGCATTCGGTTATCCGAACAATCGATTATCCGAACGGTGTCCAGTCCCAATTGATTCGGATAAACGACATTCTACTGTATAATTTCATAAAACTAATTTCAAATAAATAATGTAACCAGTATTAATTACAATTTTTAATAAGGATGATGGTGCTGCATTGCTTTTACAAATACTATTATATCAAGTGTAATATTTGAAATCTGCAGTCACAATTTTGGTTTTACGCTTTCCATGCGGTTTCTGTACTTATTTTTTAGGTAAAGAAGAGCTGAAAAATGATCCTTCACATTAATAAATCGTGTTAGAAAACTGAATTATAATATTCTTGGACGAAATACATTTTTTTTTCGGTATTTACGTATTAGCGTCACCGCAGGCAAATTTGCGCCATGCGAATCACGCCATTTTCCACTAAAATCTGACTGATTTTTTTTTAAAAATTGAATCTTGCAAATATATATAAATCTTTTTGTTTTAATATCATGGCGTGATTCGCATGCGCAAATTTGGTTGCGGTGACGCAAATACGTAAGTGCCGTGTTTTCATTGGGGGCAGTTTGGTGTGGTCAAGGATGGGCCATCTTTCGATTTTTCCACTGGGCCTTTTTAAAAGAGGGAGCCTCCTAAACGAGGGAAGTCTTAACATTCAATGAGAGATCTTTATGGACACACCTAGAACACCAATGTCATATAATATTAGCAACTTATTTAACAAGGGGAAAAAAGGATATTTAAGGTATATTTTGTGGTAAACCTAAAAAGAATCCGAAACAACTAGGCTACCACGGCCGATGTGACATGGAAGTTTAATAGTTGGCTACTATAATTTACTATATTATCATTACTAATTGCCCTTTTCAGATGTGGAAATGAGATATTGTGTACTTTGTGTGTATGTGTGTGTGTGTGCAATGAGCAATGCATATATTCAACAAATTTCCATTTTTAACTTGTCTTTTTAAGGTATTCAACTAGGTGAATAGTGGTTTTTTAGGTGTAAGGACCATTAAAAAAAGAAACAAAAATGTTCAGGAAGTAGAAGGAAAAACATATAAAACTAGAGTTGTGTTTCTAATGTTTATTTTTTCTAACTTGTAAATATATTTTTTAAAAGTTTTTGAGGAAGGAAAGTGCCATTATGATTTGCGTATGAAACACCAAAACAATCCTATAAAATGCAATGGAATTTGTAACACTTAAGCAATCCGCCCTTTAGAATGCAACACACACCGCAGGTTTTTAGGTAGTTGCATTTAATTATATTTTACAAACATTTATATATATCTTGGAACATAAATTTATTTTGACAAAAAATCATTAACGTCAAACTTTAATGCTTAAAGAATATTTATTTCTTATAATATTAGTTATCCTGATGTTCGTGTAACACTTCATATGGTATGGTGACACTTTAAATTGTTTTACGTCCAAAATAATTAATTTATCCTTTTTTCCATAACATTGAAAATTTTGCTAAAGATTTATAAAAGTAATATTTTTTTAAAAAGAAGGAAGAATACATGTTATATATTTATTTAATAATTATAACTCCTTAAACCTATTTATGTTCTTTAAAAAATAAAATTCTTCTCAAAAAATCAAGTTTTGGAAAACTGGTCTCCAAACCTATAGTTGAAATTTGCATTTTAATGATCATTTTCACCATTAGCTGTACATGATCATCTGAATTTACTTGAATTAACTAAAATATTAATAATTTTATTTATTTCTCTGTTGAATTATTTTTTAACTTTAATGTTATTTAATGTGCAAAAGTCCCAACATATACCCCATCCATCGAAATCAATAAATTGATATTTGAATTTTGATTAAAGCAAATAATTTGTCGTTAAAAAAACAGCGATTAATTTTACCATCCTGTTTTGCTTTTAAATAAATTTTGTGTCTTAAGCAGACGAAGATATAAATTAATGAAATTAAATAAAATCAATTACTTATTTTTAAATATAATTACTACAATTTTAAAATGGTATTAGTTAAAATTCGTTACTTATTTTTAAAAATTGAAACTGTGTTTCAGTTCTTACGAAATTAAACTATTTCAGTTCCCTCATTTGGTACAGAGACTTCCGGGGTCCAATCAAACCATCATTAACTACATTTGTCAATAGAGCCTCGGGTAAAAAAATGCATGCAAACACATGAATTCAAACAAAAGCAATTTTAATAATACACATGTAATATGTTACAGTAAATATACTGAAAATCAAATCCTAGTCATTAATTTATGTCAATTTTAATAATCTTTATTTTAAAGGTTTATTTAATGAATTAAAAAAATTAAGAATATTTTGCCCATATACAGCTAGGATTTCTATACAGAGGCTGAACAAGAATTTTAGAAAAAATTCATATTATTTTCAAAGTTACGATCCATAGTAATAGTACCCGGTACTTAGTGTTACAATTTCTCTACTCTAAGATATAAAATTATGGAAAATTCTTATTCAAATTATATATTTTAAAAATTCTAATTTAGATTCGGAAGATAAGTCATAGTTGTATATAGGTAAAATATTACAGATACATCTTTCAAAAACAAAATAATTTAAAACAACATCATTATTTTTAATATATTGTTAAAAATCTGAATATATATATATATATATATATAGTACAATAAAATAAACGTGAATAAGTTCTAGTACCTACAGTGCTGAAGAAGGAAGATATATACATATATATACTAGAGGACCCGACAGACGTTGTCCTGTACACACATCTTAAATTCAAAATAAGAGATTTTCGAATATTGGATACTGCGATCGTAGAGCAGTCTGCTGGATCCAATGTAAAACATTCCAAGATCAACAATTTAATAATAGAGAATTAATTAAATAAACATTTCTAAACCGAATTATAAATTTAAACCATTCTCGAGTCCACTGGAACAGACAAAAACTTTCATCAAAATCGGTCCCGCCGGTTAGGAGGAGTTCAGTTACATACACACGCACAGAAGAAGTACATATATAAAGATTATTTCAAAAGATATTAATTATAAACGCTAAAAAGCGTGAATCATCTGCATTTTCGTAACAATATAGACCGGGTTTGGCTGAAAATCAATTTTCGACGCCAACTTACGTCTTTTTCAATTCCTACTATTAGCTCACGATCTCTATACATACACTGCTGGACAATTGCTAAGGACGGATCACAAATTGCTATGTAGCATAACATTAAGCGAGACATGAGGCCTAGTAGGATAAAATATAGTTGCCACACTGTTCAGACATTAGAATAAAGAATATTTATTGTTCTGGAAAGTACAAAAGATGTGAAACATCTGAAAGAAAAAAAAATGTTCATTTGATCTGCGTACGGAGAAACGGAACAATGCATCTAAAAGTTAACAGGCACCTAAAAGAAAGGTATCAGTACTGGATATGTCCACCGTGGAGTGTATGCAACATTCCACACGTCGTACCATACTTTGCCCAACATTATCCAGCAGCCGTTCAGGCAATTTATCCCATTCCTAGGTGAGTACACGGATGAGGGGGTTCTTGTTTGTCGGAGGATAGTTTCGACCAGCAACTTGCCTCCCCAAAGCATCCCACACATTTTCAATGGGGTTTAGATCTGGAGAACGCGCTGGCCATACGAGACGTTGAATACCCTCGCTGTCTAGACAATCCTGAACAGCGAGTGTTCGATGACATGTTGCGTTGTCGTCCATAAAAACAAATTTATCACCGACAGCACCACGGAAAAGACGAACATGAGGAAGTAGAACTTCATCAATGTATCGGTGGCCCGTAATAGTCCCATTCGCAACCACATGTAGGCGCGTGCGGCCATTGATTATGATGCCAGCCCACACCATGATACTGCATGTCGGATATCGGTCCTTTACCTGGATATTTTCTGGACGATAAGCAGTACCACTCTCGCGCCATATCAGTTGGCGTCTACAATCCGATGACAGACTGAACCTACTCTCATCTGAGAATAGTACGCATGCCCAGTCCTGTTCAGTCCAATTGTGATGCTCACGACACCATTGCAAACGGGCAGTACGGTGCTGTTTGGTCAATGGGACACACACAACAGGTCTGCGTGCGTATAGTCCTCCTCTCTTCAAACGTCTGGCAACAGTTTTTCGGAGATCTGCTTTCCTGAGGCAGCAAGAAACTGATTTGCCACCTGATGAGCTGTGGTGCGCCTGTTCCTTTTTGCTGATGGACGATATATCTGTCTTTCTGCAGGCGTCGTACTTCTAACACGACCTCCCCCGTGCCGTCTACTACACATTCCAGTAGTTTTAAATGACTTCCACAGCCGTGAAACAACGCTGTGAGCGATGTCGAACTCCCTGGCAACATCTGTTATTTTTCGCCCTTCTTCGATCTATCCAATAATTCGGCCTCGCATAAAATCATCTATGTGATGTCGGGAAGACATGCCAAAAATTTTAAGTTCGTCTATTAAATCTTTCGTGTAAAACTTTGACTTGAAACAACAACTGTCCACACGCGTCAAAACCTTTAAAGCTCTTATGAACGCTATCACGTGATGAACAGACTTGGGAAAAAAATTTGCGTACTCATACTTCTTCTTACTAATATCCCGCACTTATTCTAATTTTCCACATATTGCTTCCTTTCATTTTGTGGTTGCTATGGATGATAGTGTTATCCGTCCTTAGCAATTGTCCAGCAGTGTATTTTATTTGTTTGTTTGTTTATTTGTTTATTTATCTTGGTGGAATTTTCAATCGTTAATAAAATACATTTTAAAGCGCTGAATTGAGCTGAAATGTAATGTACATGATTATTTTGGATGACAATACAATAATTTAATTATAATTAATAAAAATTAATTGATTAAAACTAATTATTTAAAAATTACAAATACAGCCACGTTGGCGACTTAGCGACCCTTTTGGTGACTTATGTCAAAATTTGAAAAGGTATTTTTCTCACGTTTTAAAGCATTCAGTTGAAAGGGAATTTTATATACACGATTGTTTTGGATGACAATACGATACTTTAATGATAATTAATAAAAATTAATTACCAGTTAATGTTGTGATTCTGTCATATGTATATACATATTTATATTAATTACAACTATTTAATAAAAAGTAGAGCTAAAATAAATTTTTTCTTGTTTGATCTAAGTAGGAATTGATTAAAAAATTTTTTTATCTTACTTGTTTATAACAATAGCGTTGTTACAACAATGCAGGTGAATGTTGAGTTGTATTTTTTTAATGTTTTTAATTAATATCTTTTTAACTAATTGCGATATCGGACCTAATTGTGAATCTAAACCATTCTCGAATTTACTTGAACCCACACAAAAATTTGATAGAAATCTGTCCAGCCGTTTAGGAGCAGTTTAGTAACAAACACACGCACAGAAGATTTTTATATATAAAGATGTATGTAACTGTATATATATATATATATATATATATATATATATATATATATATATATATATATATATATATATATATGTGTGTGTTTTCAAATGTTTTAGAGTTTATTAGTCTTCTTTTTAATTTCTTTACTGCTATATATAAATACAGTTAGGCCTCTATATAACGAAGTCGGTACATCCCTAAAAAAATTTCTTTATATGAAAAATTCGTTCTATAGAGGTTCACCTTTTAATATACTTTATAAACCACACAAAACAATTTTTAATTTAAGTAACACTACTTATTAAAAAAATAAATTATTAACACTTTTTTTAAAATTAATATATCGCTACTTCCGAGCATCAGTGTCATATCTCAAAAAATGCCGAAATTCAGATGATTTCATAAAATGTTTCAAAATCGTGAATATTTTTTGTGCAGTAGTGTCAGAAGTGTAACTTCTAGAATGGCCCTGTTGCAGCCATTCTTAAAATAAACATATTATTTTTATTTTATGTATCTTACCCATCAAAAAAAAAAGAAAGAAAGAAAAACTGTAAGGATAACAAGAAAAAAGAATGTCGAAGAATTCACTGTATTTTCAATATTAGGAAAATAATTTTATAACAAAACTAATAAATTTTAAGGAAAAGTAATATTAATCATACATTATTTTATAATTAGAACACGGTGACACAGAATCCTTCCACTGAGGGTGAAAGAGGATATCGAAGATGTTTCTAGTGAACTAGGCAATGGGGATTAAAAAGTTTGCCCTTCTTGAATGAAACGTCCAGAACTGTATTGCTCTCGGCGAGTTAGGATGTAATAAAACCATTTCAAGATGTATGACCACCTTATAACGGGTTAAAAAGAGAATAACTTGAATTTTTTTAGATGTACTTTAAAAAGAAGGGGGAGAACAAAAGAAAAAGTTCGTTATATTGAAAATTCACTTCGCTATAGAGAGGTTATTTTACGAAGAAAATTGTGAAATGTTCAACATTCCAGGAAAAAGTTCGCTAAGTAGAAAAATTTGCAATATAGAGGTTCGACTGCATATATATATTGTTAAAATTTTCAATCATTCATAAAATACTTTCTATTCATCCATTCCAGATCAAATACATGTTTTTAAACTTGTAGTGGATGACACTTGATTTTAATACAGTTTTTTGAAATATTAATTATTTAATTAAGTTAAAAATGAATAAATAGTAGCAAACAAAAGTAATATTTCATCAGCATATATAGAAAGGAAATTCCTTTGTTGCGTCTCTGTAGCGCAATGGATAACGCGATGCACTTCTAATCCAAAGGTCATGGGTTCGAATCCCACCTAGAATTATTTTCATTTCTGAGAACGTGATTTTTTTACCATACTATTTTATTCCAATAGTAAAATTTATTTAATGAATAAAAAGTAACAAAAACAAAAATAATAGTTAAACACCCTGTATAAAAAGGAAAATAGAAAGCGCTTTCTATTTTGTCACTTAATATTGTGATTCTGCCATACGTTTAAAAATATTTTTATTAATTGTAATTATTTAATAAAAAGTAACTAAAATATATAAAAATTTTTCTTTTATTGACCTACGTAGGAATTGATTTAAATTGTTTTCTTTATTATAATTGTTCTTGTAATAATATTCTTAAAACAATTTTATATGTGTATTCTAATTCAAATAACTCTAACTACATAAAAAATCATTAATATACCCTTTTTTCACAAAATCACGGCTCTAAACATTGCCATATACTTTAAATAAAAAGTAAATCCGGAAAAAGGGTTATTTGCATAATCCTTTGAACAGCTCAATCGCCGTAACACAACTTTTGACTGAAAGGTCAAAGTTATAAAACAGGAGGTCAGTAGTTCGAATGATAATGATATAGATATTTATGTCCCCCTTTTTCAGCGCTGTTAACCGAAGAAAATTGAGCTGCAACCAAATTATTTTTATTTCGGTCAGCAGAGGTCAGTTTACATGATGTGTTGGACACTCAAATGTGGCTATTGATATTTATAGAATTTCCTAGAAAAAGTGCATCCTGGTTTAAAGAATTGATAGTTCATTTTTAAACTGGATGCGTTGTTTGTAGATTTAAATCCGGGATTTATATCTTCTTCGTGAGGCTGATAAATTCTAACTTTTGAATAAATCACAATGTGACTTGATGGTGTTTAAATCTTTATCATATTTCTTTTTTTTTTAAATTGAAATTGAATCTGAAAATGATTGTATAGTATTTCCATTCTTACTTAAAATAAGATAAATAAAAAAATATTGAATGTTGTTTTAGTTACATCGAAATTATTTTTTTAAACAAATGAAGATGATACAAAAATTGATTGTAAATGGCATTTTTTTATTTCGTATTTTTTTAATTTTTACTTAAAATTTTTAATAACATTTTTGATAGTCATGCATCTAAAATTTAAAATCTTTGCATGTATTATCAACGAAATAAATTTATCTGTACAATAGTTTTAAAAATTTAAATGTATAAAAATGGGATATTTTCTCTTTTTAGGCAATTTTACTTTATTTTATGTTTAAATTCAATCAATTATTGAAGTATCCTAAAATATTTGATTTGTACCATTTACAAAACAAGTAATATATAAAAAGTCACTTCCTACTTAGATAAAAAAAGAATTATATTTTAGCTACTTTTTATTAAATAGTTACAATTAATTAAAAAATATGTATATACATCGGACAGAATCACAACATTGAGTGGTAATTCATTTTTATTCATTATCATTAAAGTATCATATTGTCATCTCCAAAACAATTGTGTCTATGAAGTTTCAGTTCAACTGAATGCTTTAAATCGTGAGAAAAAAAATCTTTTAAAGTTTTCAGTCAATTGATTTTAATTAATTATAATTAAATTATCGTAATTTTATCCCAAACAATAGTGTATAGAAAATTTAAGCTCAAACGAGCGCTTTAAAATGTAATTTATTAACGATTGAAAATTCCACCAAGATAAATAAATAAATTAATATAGAGAGAGTGTGAGTTAATTGTAAGAATTGAAAAAGTAAGAAATACACACAATTTCTGGCAAGAAAAGAGTCAAAGCCCTCTTACATTTTGAGCCGTGATTTTAAGAAAAAGCGTATATGAAAGAATATTTTCTTTTGTTATTTAGTGCCTGTTAGTTGAATTAAAATATATCTATGATTTATACAAGTTGCCCCGAAATTCAAGGTCAAGTGGATAGGAGGGGGGAAGAGCAGCCATATCAGATCCAAGAAAAATAAGTAAAAAACAAATCCATATCACTTGATTAAGTAATGACTAGCACATTTTTTTGTAAAAGTTGAAAATTGACTCCCACCCTCCATTACATCATTAGGTAGTGTGGCCCCATATTGGGCAATTTTACAGTGATTCCTTCACTCGCGTGATCTTACATAGTGTTGTTATTAATAACGGTCAAAAATCGGGTGCAACACTTTGTGTTGGTGTGTTTAAAAATAAAGTTGTTTGTTTGAGCTGGGGTTTGAAAAAAGTACAAAAATTTAATTCTCCATAAAACGAAAAATATTACATGTCACCTCAGCAAATTATTTCAAAAAAGATGGCACATTTAATTAAAATTCCAAAGTGGCACAAAATTCGCTACTTATCTATCCTTAAAAATATCGCATTTTTTTTAAAACTAATTTAGTAGTTTCTATGTCAGATAAACTTTTCCTTTCAGTCGCCGATGCAATTTCTAAAAATAACTACGATCTCCCTTCCTTTTTTCACGTTTTAACATCCTTATTATTCACTTTATTTTAACTTCTTAGCAGAGAGAACGTGAAAATGATCTCTCTCTCTCTCTCTCTTTATTATAGAGCAGGGGTGTCCAGTCCAAATGACCTTGCGGGCCACTTCGGAATAACATTATAGTCTCGCGGGCCGCACATAAAAATATGTAGCTTTATATCAGATTTGGAAACGAAAAAACATTTATTGGAGTACAAATTTAAAACAGTGTGAGAACCCCCCGGGTTCCACCCTGGAAGATTGAATTGAGGCAAAGAATTACCAGACGCCATTTTCAGAATAACAAATTATATTTATTCACTTAGTTCAAATATCAACCCTCTAATTACAATTATTCAACTATATGTCTACGTCAAAGGGATTTACCTTTACTATTAAATTAAATTACGAAATATGAAACTAATTAAGTACTAAGCGCAATATCGAACGGGTTTGCCGGAATAGGAGTTCCGAGAAATACACGCAACTTGAAATATTATCATTCATTAAAATTTAACTAACTTTATTATCTATTAACGCTTGTGGTCAAATAGACTAAGTTAGAATATATCACCAGGCTGTAATGTGGATCTCTCCAGGTAGATTAATCTTTCTAAGGCTACTTCGCTGAATAATAACAGCAATACTCTAATCACTTAATCCACTTGAATCTTCCTAATCTCGTCACTACTGCTCCTGGCTCAATCGCCTTCTCAAAGCTAACTCACAACGCTCTCCTTAAATACCTTATTTGATTTGCATATCCCATTTTCTTTTACAGCTGATAGGAAATATACGTGAATTTACAATCCCCAAAGACGCCTAAGAGTAATAGTGGAAAAGTGCCGTAAAGATTCGTCACAACAGAATGAATTGTTATTATTGTTTTCATTATTTTTCATGTCTACAGACATAGATAATATAATAATGTTCATAAAATATAATAATGCAATGACCATATAATGTTTGAAATACTACAGTTGCCATTTTCTTGAAAATTACGGTGTTTCTATTGAATTGATCTTTTGTTATTTATTGTTGAAATTTGATAGTGATGTAATTCGCAAACGATTACGTATACATTGTCCTTTATCTTAACCATCCTGAATCTTTTTTTAAACTTTAAAAATCATCTCTGACTGCCTCTTGCTTTTAGGGCACTCTAAACAGAAAGGGAGGAGGAGAAACGAAAGTCGCACACACACAGAGAATCATGTACCATCCATAGTAAAGGATATACATAATGCAATTTAAAATTTATTAAAAAAGTAATTTACTTTTAGTAAAATCCAATGTAACTGTTTGATAAAATATAAATCTATTTTAATCTGAAGGACATTTTTATTATCAAAAAGGATTTATTTTTAAACAAGAACACACACACACAAGAAAAGGTATCATCATCAGCATTTTCTTCGCTGCGGTTCTTTTCAGAACGTATTACATTAAATCATACATTCCTTTTTGCGATAAAATTTTGAAAGAGAGGTGAATTCAGATTTTATTCAAATGTAAAGCAACGTATTTCACATGTCAAAGGATTGATTTTATATATCGTATTTATAGTTACGTACAACCCACCATGAATATGTTTTTGTTTTCAAAATTGGTATATTGGCGGCTTCAGCAAATAACGTTTGTTTGTTCACCGAGTTCTTTTCTTTCGCAAAAAATTAAATTAGAAAATCATTTCACCCAAAAATATGCCAAAAAGAAAGCCAAATGACGTAAAAGCAGATCTCGATATAAACACCAGAGGCCTCACAACTATCGTAAATTATTTAGCAACTTGATTATGTTTCAGTTACTTCTTAAAACTTGATCATCTACGCGCATAGGAGAAAATCAATTCACTCAATTTCTCACTCACTCATCACGAGATCTCAGCAACTATTAGATCTACATACTTGAAATTTGATAGACATGTTAATTTTGTTGAGTGGAGATTCGTTAAAAACTGGTTTTGCGAAACCCAGGTCCCGAGAAGAATTACTGGAACGATACATACGAAAATTTCGTTTTAGAACTATTAGATTTACGCACTTGAAATTTGGCACCCATGTTTTTTTAGTAGATATCTACTACAGCCATTCTCAAACTGTAGGGCAAGCCCCTCTAGGGGGTCGTAATAATTATATTTGGAGGGCGCGAGCATATAAAATAAATCGAAACTAAAAGATCATTTAAAAAAATTATGTAAAGAAAGAAAAGCAAAATACATTATAGATTAGTAAAAAATAATATACACGACGCATATGTATTGCAATCAGTTTCCATTTAAAAATTAGAAAGGAGATTTAACATAATCAGAAGCGCATACAATTGGGGGTCTTCGGGTCCGTCCCTTTCATTTTTTTCAATTAATTATAATCTTGTTTATGTAGTACGTAAAACTTAATCAAGCATTTGTTATTAATAATTAGTTTTATTAATTAATGCTAATTATTTATTCAATAATTAATATTTTTCTGTATTTTGTTCCCGACGATCGACAAAATCAAAAGAATATATTGGACGGCGCATTGGAGCATGATACGAGAAAGGTGGACTTACAACTCCGGACCACCCCTTGAAATATTCTTGTGTGCACTACTGAACATAATAGTTATTCTATTACTTAAAAGTAACTTAATAATTAAATATAATTTAATACGAAACTTGATAATTTGTTCGGTTCATAATCAAGATCGTATCATAAAAGTTGTAGCATCAAAGTACATTATTATTGCAGCATTCAATACATTGTTGTTGTTTGAGGGGGAGTCGAAAATTGGGTCGCAAACATTGAAAGTTTGAGAAACACTGATCTACTAAGAACAATGGCGTAACATAGAATATTAGGGGCCCCCCGCAAAATCAGGTTTTGGGACCCAAGCATAAATAGGCACTTAACATCAGTCGGGGTCTGGGCCTAATAGAATCTCTGCCCCCCTCGCACTGTGGAGGTGTACGTTACGCCATTGACTAAGAAAGGATTTTGGAAGTAGACATTAAAGGACGGGGAAGGAATTTGTGTGTGGGGGGGGTAATAGATTAAACAAAAAATTTGTTTTGGAACTATTAGATCTACAGATTTGCAATGGGACAGGCGTGTATCTTTTATTGATCAGAGATCCGTTAAGAACGATTTTTTAGGAAAGCGAGTTCTAATGAGAGCTGTAGCGGCGTTAAGGATACAAATTCTCGTTTTAGAATTATTGAACCTACACACAAAATGTGGCAAGTATGTTTTGTTGAGTAGAGATATACTAAAAATGTATTTTGAGAAAATCAATTCTTAAGAACGAGGAGATCGAATAGGTTGCAGTAGCTTAGTAAATAAATAAAAATCTCGCTTTTTTAGCCTATTATGGCCGGCCATCTTCGAGTATTGCAGACATGTTTCTTTTGTAGAATAGTGATCCGCTACGAACAGATTTGGAGCAATGTTCTCCCATAGCAGCATAAAAATATCATTGAGTTATATTTTAGGCATGCTAAACTGACAGATAAACTTGGGAATTACCAGGTTATTCAGCTTCATTCTCTCTTTTTTTCCCAAACCGTTCTTTTTTTAACACCCTTTTATAAGTGTCACTTGTATGTAATAAAATCTTTGAACTTAACTTTTATCTACTTCGAAAGGTCAGATGAATGCGAAATTTTGCTCACTTGTCCAAGACGGATGGCAATACAATAATTTTTTAATTTTGTTCCATTGTCCCGATAAGGATAATCAGAACTAAGGATTTCTCATTTTCAGATCCCATCCCACATCTGGCGACTCATTCCAGATCCCATTTCCAGATTTGGCGACTAAAAGATTAAGTTACAATTTAGTTCGATTAACTATAAAAGGGTGTCTTTCAGTTTTTTTTAAACTGTAATTTTTAGAGTTCAACTTGCATTTTACTTAAAATAATTCATAATAAAAATTCTACTTTGTCCTCATTAATTTTTTCTATCCTCCAATCTCGATTTATATATTTTTTCAATTCACTAGTGCAAAGAACTGTGATACTCGTAGTACATGCTAGTGTTTATAAGATATCAATGGATTGATAAATCATTGCTTAATTTTTGTGTGAATTTTATTCTAATGCAATGCAAATCACAAGAATCACATATATTTTTAAAAATTAAATTCATTATTGGTGAAAGCAGAATAATTTGAAAAGTTATTAAATACAATATATTGGCTCCTAAGGCACTGAAGCCTTGGTTGCTAAAATTAAATTTCTGCAGCTTTTCGTAATGAATTTAACACACATTTGTAAATAAAAATAGCTGTAAAATTTCTGAGACTCTTGTTTAAATATCGCCAAATAATCCTTTCAATCTCTTCCTGCGCATTTCTTCCTGAAATCTAAATCCGAAACTTTTTACTACACCATCAACTTTCCAACCAACAGATATCTCCGTTCCCACGGAGAAACTATTATCTGCATCGAACGATCGAACGTTGGAATCAAAGAACGGGGAAACAAGGTATAAAATGAATTAACTTGTCCAGATAGTGAATGATTTTTTGAGAGGAAACCATTTATCACAGAAAACAAATCAACTCAAATGCTCTGATTTGATTCATTAATTCAACATGCGGAAGAACAATTCAGTACTTTTGCTGAACTAGTTATTCATTTTGTGTTTATTTTCAGATAAGCGATAAATGATTCAACGAGATGAGACAGAAATCGATTCTTCTATAAATGTTCATTAAACATTACCCTCATTATTCAAAAACTATATAAACAACGATTTCCAATGACTTATAGATGCAGGTGTGCGGGTATTGCCCCAAATCTCAGCGCTAAAATCATTTCATTCTAAAATGTTTATCAAAACACATGCACGAACGGTTCTTCCAGTAGTTAGGCTTAGCGCTGTGAGGTTCTCTCATACATTTATTACACCGTTTTATATATGCTCTTATTTCATCCAGTAATTCTTCTTCCAACAACCTCATGCGGAGGGGTGGGGGAGCTAGTATCAGTGGCGTAACCTACACTCCCTCGTTGCAGGGAGCCAGAGATTCTAGAGGACCCAAGCATGTGTATGACCTTGGACCCCAAAACCTGACTTTGCAGGGAGAGAGCCCTTATGTTCTCTGTTACGCCACTGCCTAGTAGTCATGATCACGGACTCGTGGCCGGAGTGTGGTGAGTTCGAGACTTGTGCCACTGGGTGAGTGAGGGAATATTAACGTCACACAGTGGGCAGTTTTCCCAATCTGGCGCACGGAAATAATTTTACGGCTTTAAAATCTTCATAATGATCTAAAATCATAGTAATTAATGTAAATTGGGTATTATTTTCTGTTTTCTATTAGGTCAATGACATCGGCCAACACGCTGAAAAAAAATCATAACTTTAGGAGTAGCAGGTGGTAGCAGCTAAATTTGGTTTAAATTAAAGGTCTTTATCTACTCTATGTGACTTAAGTGTTACTGTGATCAATCCGTGTCAATCCCAAAAGTTCTAGTCCATTAAACACAAAAAACTAACATACGGTAGTAGGAATTACATGCTGTGCTAAATCTTATGTTTCGACAATTTTTAATCGAACTTGAACCTAATTTGAAAGTCAAATGAAGAAGTTACATACTCTCATGTGGTATCTATTTTTTAAAAAAATCCCCGCTAAAATCTGCAAAATTCTTTTCAGAGGAAACTATAGGACATGCGACTGAAAAGTAGGCTCTCGCAAGTGTTTCTTGTAGCAAGAACAAACCCGATCTAAACCGACAATTGTTGACGATTTCCATTCGCGTACTGACAAAAACTCTTTAACATATGGCTAGGAAACCTATTAGGACCATAAATTGTGAGTTGTTTTACTTCGCGCAATTTCATTTGTGGACTTTCCGAACGCCAGATTGGGAAAACTGCCCACTGTGCGTCGCACTGTTCAGCTACATGAGGGCTTTTGGCGACGAACCTCGTCATTTTGAACCGCGGTCAAATGACGGGGATAACACCTAAGCTGGCACCCTCCCCCCTCTCCTAACTACCACACCACACCAACGGGAGGACGTTTGAGCTCTCGACAGATTGAATGTACATCGCGCCCCTACACGGTGCGTGTTTAGTAGTACTGGACTCGAGCTCACGACATGCCAGCCAAAGTCCGATACCTTGACCACTAGACTACCGCGGCCACCTTGTGACATTGGAAACCACCTTGTAGAAGGGCTGATGCAGGTTAAAATTGCCGAGGCTCAAAGTTCTTCCATTGGCATGGTGTGGAAGTGAGTTGGCAGCCGAGGTATCGTGACGTCCGTAATTCAAAATGACGAGGTACTTAAGTGCGACGTTAGTACAACACTCGCCCATTGAAATTTCGTGCTCTGTATCTAGATTTCCAGTTCGTTGTGCTAATGACGAATCATGTTCATTTATCATTTTGCATTCTTAAGAATTAAAAAAAAAATCTATAACTACACTAAGTTTTTCACTTTAACAGATAAAACTATAATGCTTAAATCTTACTCGGTTTTGAACGAAAACAAAATATTGACGACAAACTTTAGAAAAAAAAACATTGTGTAAAAAAGAAAAAGTAGATCAAATTCGAGTTAATAAGGTATTAGCTGTTAGAAGGTCGTTCGAAATGCTGTGTATGAGTCACCCTACAATAAAATCGTCTGCGGTGAAACGCCTTCTCCAATTAATCCTCCTCCTTGACAGTAACCTTAAAATGCATGTCTCTGACTCAGTATCAAACGAGATTATTTCTTCTTCGAATTTATCCTGACAGTTCACATTTCTTTTTTGGAATGAATGATTAATGAGTAGTGTTTTTCGTGAAAAATAGCATGGTAGAAATATTTTTTAATAATTTTTTAAAAATGTTTTTTTTTAGTAAAATTTAGTAAAAATGCACCATAAACGTACGATGAAAGGAGTAAGATGCAGTTTTGGTGAACTTAAGAAGATTGTACAAATATAAAGATGAAACATTTTAGACTAGCTAAAATTTATTAAAAAAAATAACATTTTTGCCCCATATAGTAACAAGATACCTACAAACGTTTTTTAAAGAAAATTACTTTTATGATAACACTAATTAACACGAGAAGAAACGTGTTAATTTATGTTATCAGTTTAATTTATAAAAGAAAAAATAAATCGATTTTTTTTTTGTACAAACATTTTAAATTACGTTAATCCTTTATATAATTCATCTTATTCATAAATCTTTAAAAAAAATTGTTTTTCTACATGTATATTCACAACTCAATGGCTATAACACCTTCAAAGCGATAAAATTTCAAAAAAGGTTTAAAGTACGCATTCAAGTTTTAAAGAGGAAATAATAACATGACAGTTTCAATTTTCCTTTTCTTGTTTCATTCAACGCATGTCTCTCGAACCGAAGTTCTACATACAGCGCCATCTATCCACAGATCTGCAAACATTTCTTTTTTTCGAACTGAAAATTTTGGAATTTTTCCCCTTTCAACGATCTTTTGTACCTGAATTAAAATCATGGAATCTAAATTTACGCGTACGGATTTTGATAGACTAAAACATAGTTGTGCCCAAAAAGGACGTTCGATCAAACGTTTTAAAAATTTCATTCTTTTTTCAGAGATTGTATGGAATTAATTTTCAGAGATCTTGATTTTAACTATTATATCACGATTAAAAAATTTTTAATGTAATGAATCGATATCAGGTAATAAAATTTTTAAAAAAATATGAAACTATTTTTCCTTCAAAACTTAAACTTGACACAATGAGATCGTTTTGAGGTTAAAATAAATTTTTTCAAAAGGATTATTGTTTGACCAGGGGCGTAGCTACCGCCCTATCAATGATACAGGGCCCCCAAGCAACAGGAGCCTCAACATGTGTAACTCCAGTACCACTAACAGGGCTCTCTTATCTAAAGAAGGGCCCCGAAGGAATTGTGATACAGTGCCCTTTCATAGCTAGCTACGCCAGTATATAGAATAATATAATCCCCAATTATATATATATATATATATAACTTTATTATTATCCAATCGCTGCTTACTAATTATAATTATTATTAAACATTCATGCACCCCTGAAGTAAATTCTCACTAAAATGACAGACCTTTTTAGAGTTCCTTTATTGACTGAATTACAGTCAAACTTCCATATAACGAACCCCTATATTGCCTCTATTCTCTATGCTCTATATAGCGAACGTTTCCTGGAACCTAGAACATTTCACGATTTTCTTCGCAAAATAACCTCTCTGTAGCAAAGTGCATTTTCAATATAAAAAAAAAAACTCGAACGAATCGAACTTTTTTTTCTAGACATTCAATTTTGGTTCTCCCTATTTTTAAAGTATTTCTGGAAATTTCAAGTTGTTCCCTCTTTTAGCGCAATTTACGGTTGTCATAAATTTTGAACTGGTTTTATTAGGTGCTTAACTCGCTGAAAGCAATATAATTCTGGGCGTTTCATCAAAGAAGTACAACCCTTAACACCACTGTCTAGTTCACTGGAAACATCTTCGATACCCCTTTTCACCCTTTAGTGGAGTGCCCCCGTGTCCTTGAACTAATCTCCGTTCATTTGTAGTGTTGATCAGTCGTCCTGGTAACTTCGTTTCTAGTAGCTCGAAAATGTGAAAACGTAAGTGCTTGAGCATCAAAGAGAAAGTTTAATTTTCAGGAAGTGGATAAAAGCATCAAGAAACTTTCCTTGCAGTTTTCTTCCATCTTTTTATAGATAAGATAAATGAAATAAATATATATTAATTTACAAAAAGATGTGGAAAATTACTTTTTTTTAAATGTATAGTGTTTATAAATTTAAAATTTGTGTTATTTGGCTTATAAAGAAAACCTCTATATAACGCAGTGCTTCTCAAACTTTCAATACTTGCGACCCAATTTTCCATCATAATTTTCGTCGCGCCCCCTCCATACCTTAACAGTGTATTGATTTCAAAATTAACGTACTCAAAGCTACACGATTAACTTACAATATGACTTTAATTATAAACCGTACAAATTATCAAGATAAGTATTGGATTTTGTGTATAATTTTGTATATGACAAGCCCATAGGAGTCACTAGTAATTATTAATCTTGTTCTTAGCTTAGTATTGATAATCTAACTATCAAATAAATTATACAGTACAGATGTATTTCTAAGTATATTATATCAATGTAAATATGCATTTTACTTTTTTATTATGTCAGAATGTATTTTGTTTTGCTTCCATTCAGTAAATTTGTAATTTTTTACATCTTTTATTTTTGACTTTTTGATGTGCTCACGCCTCCCTTGTAAGGTTATCATGCCACCCAAGGCAGGCGTGCCCTACAGTTTGAGAAACGCTGATATAACGCATTTTCCATATAACGAATTTTTCTTCGGGATTTGGAGACATCGTTATATAGAGGTCCGACTGTATATGCAAAGAAAATACCAATGCAATCTATCTTCTTTAATATCTAGCTCCACAATAACTCGGCTATTTAGGAGGCATTGCCGATTTAATTTATTGAGAAACACTGAAATGTTATTGCCGTAATTGTTTTCGAAAATAATTGTTTTAAAAACGTAAAAATCTTAATTTTTCATAAATAAGAGTATGGTATTAAATAAGGTAATTCGGAGGAAAGATGCTAGTTTGTTAATAGTACTTTTATGCGTCGATAGATGGCGATTTCGAGCCACTTGTGTGAAGAGTGGTCTGGCATCGAGTGTAGCTTGCGAATTTATCTAAATTGATTGTCTTTAATCGGCGTTATTTGTAGATCTTTTGAACATTTAAGGTATCCGACTACATTCGGATCCGTGATTTACAAAAGCGCATAAATGGATAATATTCCTGATATTTAGTGTCACTTATATTAGAATATATGCATAAAATTGTTTTAAGGACATTTTGACAAAAACAAATTATTTAAATACAATATTTTGGCAAAAAATTAACTTAGAATAATATTTTCCAAATGTTCTCCTTTTGTGAAAAATGCTTCTATTAAAATAATATTTTGCCTGTATATAGCTCAGACCTCTCTACAGAGGATCAACTAGAATTCTTAAAATATACAACTTAGAAGTGGGTTTATTCATATTTTACGTCAACAGAAGGGAGCAATTTTAAGAAAAAAAACGCGAATAATTATTTCAATTGGTGGTAATTCTGAAAATAACGTGAATTTTTCAAAATTCTATTTGAGTCTCTGTAGAGAGGTCTGAGCTATATACAGGCAAAATATTATTCTAATAGAACATTTTTCACAAAAGGAGAACATTTGTAAAAAGATTATTCTCAGTTAATTTTTTGCCAAAACATTATATTTAAATAAATTTCTTTGTCAAAATGTCCTTAAAACAATTTTATGCATGTAATCTAATCTGAGTGACACTGAATATCATAAAAACTATCCATTAATGCACTTTTTTAAAATCACGGTTCCGAGCGTAGTCGGATAACTTAAAGTGGTTTTATAATATATTTTGTTGCTCATATTTAAAATCCATAAACATACTTGTTATTTTTAATAAGACATTACGCATAATGTTACGCATACGATGCATGCAGATACGGCCATAACACTGTAACAATAAGGAAATACGAGTGTGTGGCATTTTCCCTCTATACTTGGGGAAACACGTCACATAATTCGGAAAAAAATTAAATAAACTTTAAATTTTTTAAAAATTTTTGTAACATTGTATACTATTGTATAAAATATAAATGTAATCAATAATTATTATTATAGTCAATAATATTTAAAGAGTAAATTAATGATAACTGGTTTATCACCATCTGTTGCCTCCACCAGCACAGGAGCACAGCCTTATTCCTCTGGTAAGAAAACGCAAACCAACCGGCCATAAAAAAAATTAACTGCAGAAGTCTTAACTGAATCAGAGAGTAGAGCTATATATATTACGCGGGAAAAGGCGAGTAAGGTCAAAACAAATAACAAGAAACTTTCAAAGAAACAGAAGAAAGAGACGTTTGAGTTAGTCGTCCTCAAGCGAAGAAATTCCTCTAGATACTAGTGGAGACAGTTTTGATGAGGATAATAATGACGATTTCTGTGCTGTGTGTGAAAGATACTTATATACTAAAAAAGGTTCCAAGTGTGACTGGATTTAGTGCATCGAATGCAACAAATGGTTGCACGAAGATTGCAGTGAAAATCATTTGCAGTGAGTAAAATTATGCGTAGGCTATCATTCGAACTTCTACTGTTATTAAATTTAGCAAAGTAATTATGAAAGAATTTAATGTTTTTTTTGTTTATCTATAGTTATTGTTACTTTATATTTAATTTTGTAATGTTTACCTTATTTTTTTATACATACTGTGGTGTTGTTGCATTTTACTCCATGCCTGGTGGCATCTTCTCCCATATATGGAGAGTGAGAGAATATTAACGTCGCACTGTTCCAATATGAGGCTTTTGGCAACAGATCTCGTCATTTTGAACCATGGTCAAATGTTGAGGACGATACCTGAGCTGGCACCCTTACCCTCACCTAACTAACACACCACACCCACGAGAGGACGTTTGAGCTCTCGACAGATTTAACGTGCATCGCTCCTCTACACGGTGGGTTTTTAGTGGTACTGGGCTCGAACTAACGCCACACCAACCATGACCCGACACCTTGACCACTACGATACCGAAGCTCCATATATAGCGGAAGAAGCCACAATTAAATGTGGTTGCGGTAGCCGAGTGGTATTGGTATCGGAGCGTGGCTTGCCTTGTCACGAGTTGAAGCCCAGTACCAGTAAAGACCCCCGAGTAGAACAGCGATGCACGTTAAATCTGTACAGAGCTGAAACGTCCTCCCGTTGGTGCAGTGTGGTAGTTAGGAGAGGGGGGGTGCCAGCTCAGGTGTCGTCCACGTCACTTGATCATGGTTCAAAATTACGTGGTCCGTCGCCAAAAGCCCTCGTTTAGCTGAACAGTGCAACGTTAATATTCAATCAATCAATCAAGCCACAATTAAATGAATTTAATTGCGAATTTAATTAAATAAAGAAGAGAATTAACCTTTACACTTAACCAATTAAATAAGGAAAAAAAGAATTTTTTTCATGGTCTTGTAATTTCAATTTTCAATGTACTAATCGGAAAATCCTTAAATGTGGCAACTTCCCCCAAATTAACTTAATGCTTATTAGTTTTATAAAGGTGGGTTTCTAAATATTTTAAACAAAAAACTATGTAAAGAGTGTTTATTTTCCAGGTATAGAAGTTTAAGTTGGCTCTACTTTCGAAGATGGCGACCGATTTAACAGCTGTCAAGTGATTTATTTTCAGTTTGGTTTGGCAATTCATCAAAACGATCATCAAGCAAGGCGTAGATTCGTCGAATGGGCCCAAAACGAGATTGCCGTTGTTCCCGATTTTCATAAGCGAATTTTGTTTAGCGATGAAGCGCACTTCTGGTTGAATGGCTACGTCAACAAACAAAACTGCCGCATTTGGAGTCAAGCTAATCCACAAGTGTATGTCGAAACACGATTACATCCAGAAAAACTGACTGTTTGGTGCGCTTTATGGGCTGGTGGAATCCTTCTTCAAAAACGATGAAGGCCACAACGTTACAGTCAATGGTGATCGGTAGAGAGTCATGATTACTAACTTTTTCATTCCTGAATTGAACAATCATGGTGTCCAGGAGCTGTGGTTCCAACAAGACGGCGCAACATGTCACACAGCTCGTGCCACAATCGATTTATGGAAAGACACGTTTGGTGACACCTAATTTCACGTTTTGGACCTGTGAATTGGCCTCCAAGATCTTGTGATTTAACACCGCTAGACTATTTTCTGTGGGGCTATGTAAAGTCATTGGTCTATGCGGATAAGCCACAAACGCTTGACCATATGGAAGACAACATTCGCCGTGTTATTGCCGATATACGATATTGACCATATGGAAAATGTCATCGAAAATTGGACGTCCAGATTGGACTCCATCCGAGCTAGCCGTGGCAGTCCTATGCCAGAAATCATATTTAAAATGTAATGCCACAAGATTATCTTTCGAATAAAAAAAATTCATGTCAATCGAATAATACATCGTTGTTTTATTGCAATTTAAAGTTCTATACCTCTAAAAAACACCCTTTATTTAATTTTTTTCGAAAATTCTCTCATTTTCGATTTTTTATTCATAAAAATAACAGAGTTTTGAATAATAAAAATAATTGAATAAATAAAAAAAAGAGATTTTTTTTGTAAAGTGTGTGTGTATTATTATAGAATATAAATATTTTAATTTCGCTTGAATTTATTATAATTAAATCTAAGAAGTACAAAATTCAAATTATGACACTTTTTAACTGACGTATTATTTGAAGTATGAAATAACAATAATAATAATAATAATTAGCGTAAAAACAGAATTTGAATTTTTTTTCATTATAAATTAAATGCTTTTTTTTAACAAGCAAAATCCTTCAACCTTTTAAAATACCTTTTCACCATTTCAGCATTGACGTCATTTATAAAGCGAACAAAGAAAACACTCTAACAAAACTAATTAAACTATTTTGATATCAGAGGCGCAATTGTTATATTTTGCTCATTAAAAATGTATTTTTTCAAACAAAAAAAATAAATACTTGCTTCTCTCAAACATAAATTTTTCTTTGTAGAAGATTAATTAAAACAATTAAACACAATTAAATTATTTCTCTCCAGAAATTTTAACCAAAAAATTTAGGCATGATTAATTTTAGAAGAGAATGTTTTGTCAAAAATAATGCAATAAAAAATTGAATGGCTATCTAATAAATAAGTTTTAAGATATAATGAATATGTGAGAAAAACGTATTTATATACTGTGGAATGCTTAAGCAGAAATTGAAAGGGACAGATAATGCAAAAGAGATATATTAATTTATTTTAATAGATATGAGAAGTGCCGGAAAATCATTAATTTATATGCAAAGCAGAAAAGCGATTTAGTTACTCATTCATCCTGATATCTCCGGAACAGAAAACCCTACTGACATGAAAATTGGTGCGCATGTTTCTTTTGTGGAGTAAAGATTCTCCAAGAGGAGGTTTTGTGTTGAACCAATCCCAAGAGGATTGGGAGAATTTACGGGAGATTTATACAAAAAAATCCCCGTTTTTAAAATATTTTCCTAAATATTTGATATTTTACGTTTCTTTTATTGAGTAGATATCTACTAAAACCGGTATTGCGGAAATCAACTCTAAAGGAACCTAATAGATAAAAATTCCAGTATCTGTACTGCAGTGATAATTAAAAAAGAAAATTTTAAGGTGTGGTTGATTATTTCTAGAGCTAGTGGAGAGATTTTAATAAAATTTGGTTGGTATGTACATAAGGTTGATAAAAAAAGCCATTCACAGCGGCTATAATATACACACATGATCCTGCGTAATACTCATTGGAGTCGGAGGTATGTAACAGCGGTTGCAGAATAGAATTTTAAAAAAATGTTTGATAGGAGATATGGTCCCCTCTCAAATATAAAGACAAAATTGAAGAGTCCCTGGAACACATTTAATCCCACTTACTCTGCAACTTTGTTTTCAGGCCCCGGATAGTTCTCGGAGGGTTATTGCGAATTGCAGTTGCCCTCCCCAAATCGGAAATTATAATTAAATTATTAGGAAATTTATAAAAAAACATGTAATCTATAAGTTATAACACCTGCATGTTTACAAACGCTTTCGATAGAAAAAAATATTTTTTTAAAATATGAATGTAAAGGAATATGAAGGGAACTATAACAATTACAATTTCAAATTTATTCATACATTTCTTTAAATAATTGAGCATAACATTTTTTTAAAAAAATATATATAGAAAATGATTTCTGAATGAAGTACAGCAGAAAAATGTCGTTTCTTGATATTAAGTTATCCGACTACGTTCGGAACCGTGAGTGATTTTGCAAAAGCGTATAAATGGATAATATTTATGATATTTAGTGTCACTTGGATTAGAAAATGTATATAAAATTGTTTTAAGAATAGCATTACAATAAAAATTATTTAAGTACAATATTTTGACAAAAAATTAACATTGAATGACCCATTTCAAAATATTCTCCTTTTGTGATAAATGCTTCTATTAGAATAATATTATGCCTGTATATAGCTCAGACCTCTGTACAGAGGCTCAACTAGAATTTTTGAAGTACATAACTTAGAAGTGGGTTTTTCCATGTTTTACAACAGAGGGGAGAAATTTTACGTAAAGAAAACGCCGATAGTTATTTCAATGGGTTGTAACTCTGAAAATAATGTGAATTTTTCAAACACATAGTTGAGCCTCTGTACAGAGGTCTGAGCCACATACAGGCAAAATATTATTATAATAGAACCATTTTTTACAAAAGGAGAACATTTTGAAAAAAGGTTATTCTAAGTTATTTTTTGCAGAAATATTGTAGTTACATATTTTGTTTTTGTTAAAATATCCTTAAAACAATTTTATACATGTATTCTAATCTACGCGACACTAAATATCATGAAAATTATCCATTTATGTGCTTTTTTAAAATCACGGTTCCGAACGCAGTCGGATACCTTAATGTTTTGGAATATTATAAAATATATGAAATTTTCTTCTATTTGATAAATGATGAAATGTATGTTATTAATTCGTTTCATTCCATTCATTTGTATATTATGTTTGTTTACATTATTGCTAATAGAAAGAAAACCATGACTCAATGGGAAAATGATGAAAAAGAAAAGCTTATTTTTAAGTCTTTTAAAATAACCTGTTAATATCATAACTAACCAAAACTTACTTTGAAATTTACATAAACTTGCAAATGAATATTTTAAAAAGCCTTCACCTTATCGATTAGGTTTCATATTATGTGGAAAACTAAGACTGCGAGGAAAAAAAACTTGCTTTCAAGTTCCTAATGAATTTTGCGGAATTCTTTTTTTTATCTCAAAAACTGTCTTCAGAAAACATAATTAAGACTCACAGTGAAGAAAGACGCAGGTTTGAAAGAATAAAAACTTGTGAAAACTGTGAAGTTTTATAATTCATGACGTGTTGAAATTCTACAAGTATTTCACAAACTTGCTATTTTCAGTCATAATGAAATATGATGTTTTTATTTAGGAAAATTCTCAAAATCAAACTGAATGTGACTTTTATTCAGTCATCTTGTTTCATGATATTTAAGTCTTTTTTAGACGAGAAGAAAAGAATAAAATGATTCCACTGCTAATGACATCTTTATGACAACGTTGGAAACAATGATACTTCGATAAAAGAAAATGTATACACAAAACTTTTTAAACTGAATCATCTATAGCGTGATCTAGAATAAACAAAAAAAACCCTTTGAAAATAAAAAAAAAACACATTTTTGTTAGCAAAAAAATTGTTTCTCATTTTTTAAAAATTAAAGTTGCTATTTTTATGCAGAAAAGATTTAGAGCAATTTTCACTGTGGTTCATTATTTTGAGTCCCCAACCAGTAATCGTTTGTCACTGATGAAATGTAATTAAATTAGTGTTATTTTGATATCATGAGGCTACGTGCCAAGTTCTTGTTTATGTTCGCCAAGATGGGCGATTATATTACAATATGGTTACCTTGACATTTTTATCGCCGTATATTAGAGTTAATTTGATTAGTTTTTACCGCGGTAACCCCATTAATTTCAGACGATTTTAATTAGATTTCTTTAAAAATTTAACCATTTTCATTGCATTTGCACTTCAAGCTACCAGTTTAATCTTTTATTGTATTTTTGGGCTATTTTCGAATATGGATATTTCTATAAACCGTACAAATTATCAAGATAAGTGTTGATTTTTATAAAAATGTTATTTATGATAAGTCCATGGGGTCACTGGTAATTACTAATATTGTTCTTAAGTTAGTATTATTAAACTAATTATCAAATACACAATGTGTAGTACTGATATATTTTTAAGTGTATTATATGAATGTAAATGTGTATTTTATATTTTATTATGTCTGAATGTATTTTGTTTGTTTGCTTTCAGTACATTAGAAATTTTTGTTTAAATAATCTTTTGTTTTCAACTTTTCAATATGTTCACCCCCCCTCCCCCTTGTAGGGTTACCCCCAGGGGTGCGTGCCCCACAGTTTGAGAAACGCATTAATACTATCAAATACTTAATGTTATACCTTAAACATCACTAGTTTATATATAAACAGAGTATAATCATACATCATAATATACCCAGCGGCGCGAGTGGGTCAGTGCTTGTATTTTATAAAATGCAAATGTGTAATTATGAGATCAATTTAACTTTAAAGGCTAACAAAACAGCTACTTTTTTTCTTCTTCCACTAAACCAATGAAACAATGAAATTCATTCGTATCCATGTAATCTTTTGTAGACGTATTTCATAAATTACATTAAGAAATCTAGAAAAATTTAAGCAAAAAAAAAATTGTCCTTGACAGTTTATTGCTCATTACAAAGTACTTGA
Source organism: Trichonephila clavipes (assembly GCA_019973935.1). Classification (NCBI taxonomy): domain Eukaryota; kingdom Metazoa; phylum Arthropoda; class Arachnida; order Araneae; family Nephilidae; genus Trichonephila; species Trichonephila clavipes. The sequence continues at coordinate 12,590 of BMAU01014465.1, read as the reverse complement.
ATTGCATGTGTCAATCTGGAAGGAATATTCTATACGTACATATGGATAGAACAATGAAAAATTTTAAAAAACGAAAGAAACAACTTGAAAGGATGCAGAAAGAAGCAGAACACTGTTTCAATTAATCGGATATGAACTTGACTTATAGGGGGAGTCATAAAAAATCTTGAATTCGAATTTTTTGATTAATTTATGTAGAAAAATTATAAAAAAAACATATAAGAGTTTTTCTAAAAAAAATTATATATAAGCTATTTAACTTATTTATACAAACCAAAAATATAGAACAACAGAACATAGGCGCACATAATTTTTTACACAGTCTGTAAATATATTGAATTAAATTTTTTACTTATTTGGATGCATGACTTTCTTTTTTTTAAAATAAAATAAAACTAAACGTATACTCGTTTAACTCTATGACGCAAATAAATTTGATATTTAGCTAAAAATATCATTTCGAACAAAATTATGCTTCATTTTTTCAGTATTTTTAACAGGAATCATGCAAAATAGATTTGAAATCCATTTTCAATATGACTCAAGATAATATAAACTAACACACATTGAGCTCAATTAACTTGTGTGAGACAAAAGCTTCATAATAAAACTAAACGATAATCCCAAATAAATAATTTAAGCAACAATTATTGAAAAACGAACAATATCATTGAAAGAGATCTTAACTTCTTTTCTGTCGGAAGAAAAAATGTTTGTATTTTTCATGAGAAAGGAATTAAATACAAAATAAATATAGAAAAGAGGAATACAGTATATGCAATGGGAAAAATAAAATTTTGAAATACTTCTATTCTAATTTTAAACAATGATTTAATTTAACACAAAAATCAACATGCGTGAAATATTTTTTAAGAAGGTTGAAAATATGATACATTTTATACAAAAGAAATCGCTTCCTGGGTAGCGTGGTTGGTTTGTCACTGGCCTTCTACGGTTACAGGTTCGATCCCGGCCCTATTCGGCAAATTTTCATGATGCAGAAAATCGACAGTGGCCATGTGTATGATTATACGGTATGTAAAAGATCCCTAGAGGGTCTTATTATATATATATATATATATATATATATATAATTCCATAAAAGTCCTGTTAAATTTAGAACTGTGACAAATGGTTTAAAAACATATTACCACTTCAGGCAAATTACTTCATAATATTATACAAAACTTTATTAATCAGCAATGTAATAAAGCTATAATTAAAAATATTATAGATTTTTTTCAAAAATAAAAATATTGATTCAGTTCATAGTTATGACTTTTAAGATCTTATCAATTCCATTGATATCAATGATATTAAAGTAATTTTAGAAAACCATAGTATTTATAATCTTGATATTAATTTTAACAAATTTAAAACTCTCATAGATTTTGTCTTAAAAGAAAATTACATTAACTTTTTATTTTTTTAACGGTTCATTATATAAACAATACAAAGGACTGCCACTAGGAGGCCCAGCAAGCAATAGTTCGGCTAAATTATATTTACACTTTTATGAATATAATTATATTAATAATAATGACTATTAAATTTTTAGATATATTGATGATTTAATTATTTTTGGTAAAAATGATAATTTAAATCCAAATATTAATTTTTATCCGACTTACCTAAATTTAGTCAAAATTAATAATAATCCAATTAAAACTAATTGCATAGATGTAACATTGTATATTAAGGATCTGAAATTACATAGTAATATTTATGATAAAACAGATGTCAGATCGAGGCCCACGAAAATTATCGCAACAAGGGGCTAGAGTTTGGCGTCTGTCGTTAACCGTAGCTTTGAGCACTATACAGGTGACCGTACGATTTGACTCAGTTCCGCCTTTTTTTGAGGGAGAACACCCTGATGAAAGGTCAGGAGCTTCTTGCCTTTCTTCTTCTTCCATCAACCTCTCGAGATTACTTGCACCTCTACGAAAATTTAGAGTACCCCTCCCCATGCCCCCACCTGCCGTACAGGTACTGTACGTTGACGAGCATCGATGCCCTCCACGGGATTCGATCACAGACCCTACGACACAGCAGTCAACGTCACTATAACGGATTGTGCATCATATTTTACCCAAGTCATATGTTTTCAAATGCTATAACGTGATACAGTAAATCAACAACATATATGTAGGATTTTCCTTTCGAAACATTTTGTTAAAATGTTGAGTCATATCCTATTCAGAGGACCATTAATCTCAATTTTATTTATTACTACATTCCGAAGCAGCGCCGTCTGGTGAGCTTTCGTAGCTCCGGCTTGAATAATTTTTCGGCAGAGGCCTATTAACCACCGACGGTTCAACACGTCACGTTTTTAGCACATTTCGCACCCTGCGCGATACTACCAGTCCTAACGTCCAAGCATGAAAAAGGCTATTAATTTCCCCGTCTTCTAAAGGTATAACTCAACTTTCAATTAACCTAATTCCTGCATGTCTTTCTCTTTTTGTAAATATTTCCCTTTAACTTTAAATAAATTCTTTTTTACTTAAATGAAGTATCTGTGTTTAAATGACTTTGATTCAATTAATGCATCACTAACCCTTTAATACTTACCCCTAGCACAACCACCCCCCCGCCTTCTGAAGAGTCTGATTTTTATTCGAAGATTTATTCGACTCCCACATATATATATATATAATTAGTTTCCTCATAAAAAACCCTTTTTCCTTAAAACTGTAAATGATACGATTTATACAATTTTTATTAATTTAATGATTTTCATAGGTTTTGGTGGGCCTGCTATGTGTATGTATGATGTAAAACAGATTTTGTGCTCAAAATTTTATATAAAGCTAACAATTTAATTTTTTTAAGGAAAGAATTTGAAACTTGTTGGGGTGAAGCGAGTAAACTATTTTTTCTGGCGGAAGGATAACTGAGTGATCCGCCCACGTGCTCTTGTTCCCGCTTCACTCCCACGCATTCTTCTACGGGGTTGACGAGCTGACCGGTCGCTGTGTGCTTTGGGGTCAGACTTGCTGTGTGCAGTATCCGCGATCATTATTTTCGTATTTATATAAATAAATGTGATGTCCCAAGATACCGTAGTGGAAGTGATTTCACAAAAAAGAACAACAAGTGGTAGCAGAGCGTGGTTAATCTGTGGGATGAGTTAGTTGACTTTGTGAACGTTTAAATCTTTCTACCTACAATGGATAAGATAACTATTCCCGATTTAAACGGAACGAGAACTATTTTATTTGGGAGCTTAAGATGAAAGCTGATATATGCGCAAGGACGACATACGTAATGCTCTTAAAAAATTAACAGTTTCAAATCTCATACTCAGAATCTTGCAATTAACTTTTTAAACGACTTAGAAGCAACCAATAATATCAATATGCAAAATTTATCACAATATACCCCTAATGACAAAACAAAGAGACCAAGAAGAATTCTTTTGACTCCTACAATCCCCCGCAATTCTATTTTCTAGTGCAATAATTTTTTATTGCACACCTTAATTGCTAAAATTTTCCTTTCTTTTATTTTTGTCAATATTTTTCTCTTGCTCTCCCCACTGAACTTGCTCCTCCCCATAATTTAAAACTCAGCCCCCGGGGCAGCCAATCGGAGTCAATGTTCACTGTACTCTCGCATCCAATCAGAGAGCAACCTCTTTAGCTCTCAGCCAAGCCAAAAACTCTTAAAAACTCACCACCCAGATGAAGATCATAAGCCACGCCTCCCGGATTCCATCGCTCAACCAATCACCAACATGCCACTCAGCAGAATGGAAAACACCACTTTTTCCAAGCCCAGCATCATAGACTCTCACGAATGGGATTGAGGACTGTTTACAGTCCGGATGCCCAAAAGAAAACGCCTATTCAACGCCTATTCAAGATGAAAGCTGCCCTTAGCTTAAAGAGATTAGACTCTCTAATCTTAAACGAAAAACCTGAAGACCTTACCCGTAAAGATGAAATGGACTGGATTACGAAAAACTCAGATGCAATAGCATACATTAAGTTATCGCTCGCAGATGAGCAAGCCTTTACAGTTCGCGGCGGAAGACAACGCGAAAGTGCTGTGATGAAATTAGAGCGACTTACATCGGCGAAGGCGAAGACCGAAAAATTGACGCGGGCAATGAACTAAAAAAACATCAGCATGAAAATGGAGAAACTGTAGCAGATTATATTGCAAGAGCGCGGGGGATTTTCTAAGCGTCACTTCCTTGACTGGACGTGTCGCCGAGGGAATTGGTCTAACATACCGTTAGAGGATTAAATGGAAAATTCTCCAAAGTGCGCGATATTCTGAAAACACAAAGAGGAAAAAACCATGGACGAAATATTACAAATTTTAAGAAGAAGAAGCAACTTTAAACTTGCCAATTAAAACTCACATGGATAGAATTAATTCTGAAGCATTTTATTGTAAGAGAAAAAAATGAAAAGCAAACGAGACTGTGTTATATTTGCAGAAAATCAAATCATCTAGCTAAGGACTGTTATTATAGAAACAAGAACACACACTCTCCAAGTACAAGCCAAAGAAACAATTTTCTGGACACGTATTTACAGCTTCGCATCGAGAAGAAAAACTTTGTGACAATATCTGGATTCTGGATAGTGGTGCATCCTGTCATATGGCTAAAGAATCTGTGTGGTTCAAAAATATTAGTCCAGAAGTGATGGACATTTACTTAGCTGATAAAAATTCTAAAATGATGAGCCAAGGAACTGGAAACGTTTCAGCTAAAACTGTGAGTACAAAACATTGTAATTCCATTAATCTAACAATTACTGATGTCAGTCATGTTCCTCAATTAAGATGTAATTTACCGTCTGTAACATGTTTAATGGATAAAGGTTGTACGATTAAATCAGAAAATAATTGTGTATTGAGATATATGATAAAAATGATAAGTTAATAACTAAAGCATTTAAAAATAATGGTAGATTAGAAATTAAATTAGAACCTATGTATAATTCTGAGTGTTTTATTTCTGGCAATCTACTAATAATTATGAAATTTGATAACAGGTTATATGTCATTTAAATTGTAAATATATGCTTAAAAATGAAAGATTATATTGATATTGATAATGTAAATAATTTCACATGTGAAACTTGTGATATAAGTAAGGTAACCAGAAAAACTCATCATAGTATTGATATATATCAAAGCTCACAAATTCTTGAGTTGCTCCATGCCGACCTGTGTGGTCCAATTAATATCGAATCGCATGGTGGTGCAAAAAATATTTTATGGTAATTGTAGATGATTTTTCTGGCATGTACTTTACTTATTTCTTAAAAATAAATATGAAGTGTTTGATATATTTTCTCAATTTAAAGCCAAATATGAAAAAATTTAACTGATAAAAGGATTAAGAAAGATAAGAACTGATAATGGGTTAGAATTTGTAAATGAACAACTAGATACTTACCTGGCTAATTCAGGAATATTTCATGAAAAAACTATTCCATACAATAGTGAATCAAATGGCAAGGCAGAAAGAGCCAACCGTGTTCTTCTAGAAAGAGCTAGATCTTTATTATATGAAAGTAAACTTCCTTTAAAATTTTGGGCTGAAGCTATTAATTGTAGTACTCAAGTATCTAATGTTACACCACGAAAAGGGAAAAAGAAAAAATCCCATTAGAAATTTGGACAGGTAATAAACCAAAATTAAATTATCTGAAAAATTTGGCTGTGTGGCCTATATTTTCACGTTCCGAAAGTATTGAGAAATAAATTTGAAGTTCCAGGAAGACGTGGAATTATGCTAGGATATGCTAGAGAGAAAGGAGGGGATATCGAATTTATGATATTAAAAATCAAAAAAGTAATTGAGGAGAGGTCAGTTAAATTTAATGAATATTTAAAAGGTAGTAATTATTTAGGTGAGATAGAAAATGAAACATGGGATATTGACTCGTTTTTTGAAGTCTCTCCCGAAAGAAACGAAATTAATCAAAATACAGAGAATGGAGTGTTGTATAATTTTGATATAAATAATGGACCTGAAGCAATTGAGAATGATAACTCAATTCCCCTTCAGACCACGTCATCACCTCGGACAGGCAGAATCGAAATTCCGGTACTTGAATTGAATGATGTGCAAAATCAAATCCCTGTTAGAAGATTGGAAAGACTAAAATCTAAGCTGATGTCTGTCCATTTGGTGAATAATGTACCAAACTCTTATTTTGAGGCTGAAAATAGTGCTAATTGGAAAACTTGGAAATTAGCAATGGAAAATGAATTAGATTCGTTAGATAAACATAAATTTTGGGAAATTGTACAAAAACCTGCCAAATCAAAATTAATAAAAACTAAATGGGTATATAGCTTAAAACAAGATGAACCTGGGAAAAATATAAAATACAAAGCAAGGCTTGTAGCAGCTGGTTTTAATCAAATTAAAAACATAGATTATTCAGAGTCGTATTCACCAGTTGTAAATATTGAATCTTTTCGATTGTCAATTGCACTTGCAGCTAAATTAAAAGTTAACTGTTAATTTCTTTGATGTAAAAACTGCATACTTATATGGTGATTTAGAAGAGACGGTTTATGTGTTACCCCACTCCTGGTTATGAAAAAAATTAATTGGAGATGATAAAGTTTGTAAATTGAAAAGAGTATTTATGGTTTGCCACAGTCTGGTAGAAACTGGTATATTAAAATAAAGGGTGTGAATTAGAAAATTTTGGTTTAAAACAACTAGCTTCTGATAATTGTGTTTTTATTAAATCTGTTAATCAAAGTGTTCTTATATTATGTATGTATGTAGATGGTTTAGCTATTTTTTGTAACAATGATAAAATATATGAAGATATTGTTAGTAAGATTAAAAATGTATTTGAAGTGGTTGAAAACAAAACTAATAAGTTTTTAGGCATGGAAATTGAAAAATGTGAAAATGGTATTTATTTATCCCAGTGTGACTACATTAATTCATTATTAGTCAAACATAATTTAGAAAATTGTAAAAGTGTGAAAACTCAATTGTGAAGGGGAAGACAAAATTTTTCCCTCTACAGATGACTATGTATCAGGAATTAATTGGTGAACTTTTATATTTAGCTAATAGAACTCGACCTGATATTTCTTTTGTAATGTCTTATTTATCCCAATTTAATCATAATCCAGAGAAGAGACATAACAATTTGGCTAAACGAGTGTTAAGATATTTGATGGGCTCAAAAGATAAAAAATTGTTTTTATGAAATGAATTTGTGGTATTTTAAATTCTAGTTCAGATGCTAGTTAGAAATGCAGAAAATAGAAAATCATTTTCTGGAGGTGTAGTTTTACTAGGTAATTCATTAATTTAATGGAAATGTCGTAAACAAAAGAGTGTTAGTTTATCAACATGTGAAGAGTTATTTTCTATTTCTGAAATTTGTAAAGATAAAGTTTGGACTGTAAATTTGTTAACTGAATTAAAATGTGAACAATTTATAAATAATGCTGTAACTTTAAATTCAGATAGCCAAGCAGCAATTCAGTGGATTAGGGGACCCGTTCTTCAAATAAATCAAGGCATATGAACTTACGTTTTCATTTTATAAAGGATTTAATTGAAGATACTGTAATTAAATTAGAATATGTCCAAACAGAATTTTTAATTGCAGATTTCCTTGCGAAAGCCATGAATGTAGAAAAGTTGGAATATTCAATGCAAAAAAATTGCATTACTCTCTTGATTTTATGTCACTGTGTTTATTGTTATATTTTATGTGTATTGTGTATATGTCTATAATGTTTGTATTGTTTGGGAAAAAATGTATCACTCGCAGGAGAAGCGAGTGAACTATTTTTCTGGCGGAAGGATAACTGAGTGATCCGCCCACGCGCTCTTTTTCCCGCTTCACTCCCACGCATTCCTTCTACGGAGTTGACGAGCTGACCGGTCGCTGTGTGCTTTTGGGTCAGACTTGCTGTGTGCAGTATCCGCGATCAATATTTTCGTATTTATATAAATAAATGTGATGTCCCAAGGTACCGTAGTGGAAGTGATTTCACAAAAAGAACAATAAAACGTGTGAAGTGATTTTAAAATGCTACTCTCTCTCTTCCTTCAAAAAATGGCGTACACGCAAGAAATTTGATTTACAAGTACGTCAAACTATATATAACAAAAGTTGGATGGGTTTTGCGATAACATGATTGGTAGTTGTACAATACTTCTTTTTATGAATGCTTACTGAAAATTCTTTAAAAAATGTGTAAATACTAAATCCAATTATTTTTTTAAAAATAAGTATTGCTTTGATTGAAAAATGCATACCAACTTTTATTCTATATACTATTAATAACAAGTGAAAAAAATTTCCAAGTATTGGGCACAATAGAAAAAAAAGCCTTAGCATTTTAAAACCTCTTAACGGTCGCATAATTTTGAAGAAGACGGTCATAAAAGTGCATATTTAGGAAAATCCAACATTTACGGGTTATTATGACTGAAAGTTGGTTTTCTCCAGCAAAAAGAAAATTTTTTAAAAAAAATCATGTGTTTTAAACATTAAAGGATAATTTTTTTGGACTTATGCAATGTAAAAACACATTAATATTTTTTTCTTGTGGGATAAATTTTAAGGCATGAGATAAAAGGACAATATATCACACGTAAGAGTACAGAACCACCATCATCAATGCTCTTAGGTTCACTAACCGAAAATTCAAAACAATCAGTTATTTCACAGATTCCTTTATATTCAAAGTAAAATCCGATTCACTTCCAAACTAACTCCATAATGTATATAATATTAAAAAAAAATTCTTTTATCACAGAAAGCAAGCCACATCTATTCACGAAGAACGGAACTAAGTAAATGAGCTAAGGTATACAAAAACATATTGCTAATATAGGTATGTTTGATTGTGCTAACATCTAGATTAAAATAAAATAGCTATCTCTAAACACGCTACAAATAATCTCGTTCTACAATCTGGTGAGAAATAAACATGATTGGGGGAATAAGAAACAGATAGTTTTAATATTTTTAGCGCGTTATTTTTCAGCACACCAGCCCGGAAATATCGCGGGCACGAAGAATAGAGAAGGAAATTTCACCCCGTGTGTGATATTGACGGGAGCGAGAAGTAAGGGGTTAAATCAGTGCTTCTCAAACTTCAAATATTCTCGACCCAATTTCCCATCATATTTTTCATCGCGCCCCCGCTTATACAAAAACAATGTTTTGAATGAACAATGTTATTTGACGTTTAAGGTACAATACAATTTTAATCACAAACCGTATAAATTACTAAGCTAAATTTTGTATATGACAAGACAATGGGAGCACTAGAAATTATTAAACTGGTTCTTAACTTAGTATTGAGAGACTAGTTATCTAGTGACTAGTGCAGTATTGATACATTTATAAGTATATTATATCAGTGTAAATATGTATTTTATTTTTTATTATGTCAGAATGCATTTTGTTTTAATGCCTTTCAGTAAATTTGTTAATTTTTTAAATCTTTTAGTTTCGACTTTTCGATATGCCCGTGTCCCCTCGTAGGATTATCAGGCCCCTCTAGGGGGCGCGCCTCACAGTTTGAAAAACGCTGGGTTAAATGAACACAAACTAGTTATTTTATCTTTCCGAGATAACTCAGTTTAAAGTTTTGATTTGCCATTGGAATGTAAATAAAAAGGAACGTATAAAAGTTATCATAGTTCTGCGTTTTTTAAACTTCGAGCTTTCAAATTTTGTGAGTTTGTAAAAAAAAGTATGTAAAAATAAATTTGACTAAAAAATTAGATTTAATTTTTTGACCGATTTTTGTCAATTGAAATCGTACTGTGTCCCCTTAAAAGGCTTAAAACTATTTATTGAACGTATTTTCCAAAAAAAAAAATATATTAATGCACCGATGTAAAAGAATAATGGAGAAACTTACAATGGAGTCTAAGAGTATGGTTTTATCGATTCTTCCGTATTTGATCTATTGAAAATCTTAGCGACATCCTCGTCAGTGTATTGTCTGCATGTTTTCCTCCCTCAGCCACTTTCATAGTTTCAAACTCTTCTTTTGTTCCATTATTTTAAAGTTAACACATTTTTACCTATTTTAAATTAAAACACACCTTGTTGCATTCTAATATGACTACATCTTATAGTTTATAAGATTTCAATATTGTTTTTAATCTTTGTGTGTATTTTTCAGTTCCTACACTATTAGCTCACACTCTCTATATATTTATTTATCTTAGGGAGTTTACAATCGTTAATAAAATACATTTTTTAAAGCGCTCCATTGAACTGAAAAATTTATATACATGGTTATTTAAGATGACAATACTGTAATTTATTTATAATTAATGAAAATTTAATGGATTAAAACTAATTATTTTAATAATTACAAATACAGAAACGTTGCTATAATTTTTGGTGACTTAGCGACTCTTTATGCGAATTGTCTCAAAACTAGAAAAGTTTTCCCCTCACATTTTAAAGCGCTCGTTTAAGCAGAAATTTTCTATACAGTATTGTTTTGGGTAACAATACGGTATTTATTTATAATTAATTAAAACTAATTGACAGAGAAACTAATTATTTAAAGAATTACAGAAACAGCCACTGGTTACATTTTTTAGCGACTTGGGTCAGAACTTCAAAAAATTCTCACGTTCTAAAGCATTGAGTTGGACTGAAATTTTGTACACACGATTGTTTTGGATGACATTTCTATACTTTAATGATAATGAATAAAAATGAATTACCATTTAATGGTGTGATTCTGTCCTATGTATACACATATTTATATTAATTGTAACTATTTAATAAAAAATAGTTTAATAAAAAATTTTCTTAGTCGATCTAAGTAGGAATTGACTTAATTGCGTTGGACGAAAAAATGTATTTGCTACTTTTTCGTGACTTTCCGCATCAATCAAACCAATTTTTTCTCGCGTTTTAAGACTTCGTGTTTAACGTTTTGGCAATGAAGTAACATGTAACAATAGGTTGCCCGCGAGGTCAATCCTCTCTAACTCATGTTCTTTTCCACTCAGCCAAATTGGTTCTTTAAGCGGGAACAGTGATCCACAAACTGTGTTCTACGGAACTGTGGAGTACCACAAGGCATACACAAAGGTTCGAAGAATGACAATAAAAAATTGAAAAGAAAATTATGAAATCAAAAATAGTTTCTCGGTTTCTGTGAAGTTTGCATAATCATTAGTATCTAACGCTCTAACCAGGCATTAAAATTGAATTTTTTTTAGTTTATGCATAACTTTATTTCTTAACTTATATCATCATTTAATAAGAGAATATAAGAACGTTTATTCTTTATACATGTTATTCCGATCTCCACTAAATAATATTAAATTAGTTAGTTTTCAAAAATAAATAGTTTTCTAATACGAAATGTTCATTCGTTGTTTAAAATACCAAACATAAAGGAAAGGGAATAACTTACTGATATATCAACAGATTCGACTTTAAAATCCAAATTTAAACAAGAACAGCTCCTAAATTTCAGATTGCAAATTAATTCAAAACATATAGGGTTTTTTTTTTCACACAAATATAAACATTTTAATGTCATTCAAAACAAGGTATTTAAGTGAAAAATGTATCTCAACGTGTGTGTGACAAAAGATATTTAAAAATTTGAAATGCGGCTGCAGATAAATTCAATAGATACAGACTTTGACAATATGCGTAAAAAAACGATAGCACATATCCCAGCTCCTAAATCTAATGAATGGGTAGGTGACACTTGAATTACAATTTAATATTATTAATGTGTACACTATATCTGCACAGTCGAACCTCTATATATTACGCATTTTCTATGTATCGAACTTTTTCCTGGTACCAAGAAACATTTTACGATTTTCTTCGTAAAATAACCTCTCTATAGCAAATGACATTTTCTATGTAACGAACTTTTTCTTTTGTGATAAAATTTTTGTTCTCTTTTATTTTTAAAAATATATTTCTGCAAAAATTTCAAGTTATTCTCTCATTAGCACATTTTATGGTGGTCATAAACCTTGAACTGGTTTTGTTAGATCCTAACTCACCAAGAGCAATAGAGTTCTCGATGTTTCATCCTAGAAGTGAAAAACTTTATCCCCATTGATCAAAATCACTAGCAGCATCTTCGATAACCTCTTTCGCCCTCAGTGGAGTTGTCCCATGTCCCTGTGTTCTAATTATCAAATAATATGTGTTTAATATTACTTGTATCTCTTAAATCATAAAATGCCCTTAAAAATTCATTCATTTTATAATAATTGTTTTTTCTTGATATTGAAAATACAGTGAACCCTTCGAATTTTTTTTCTTGTTTTCCTTTGCAGTTTTTCTTTCTTTCTTCTTTTGATGGGTAAGATATAGAATAAAACATATATTAATTTTAAAAAGGTGTTAATTATTACTTTTTTAATGTATAGTGTTTATGAAGTTAAAATTTATTTTTTATGGGGTTTATAAAGTATATTAAAAGATGAACCTCTATATAACGAATTTCCGATATAACGAGCCATATTTTTCCAGGATTTAGCGACTTCGTTATATAGAGGTTAGACTGTAAGCATATATTATTAAAATTGAAATGAAATTTTTTTAAATAACGAATGCAATACT
>BMAU01014464.1:0-12156 GCA_019973935.1 Trichonephila clavipes | reverse complement strand
TATTGCGTGCATCAGCAGCCCCTCTAAACGGTACATCTTCAGTGGCGTGGGGACAGGCTTCGCTGGCTACCGTAGCCGTGGTGGCTAGTGATGATGAAAATGACGAACTCGTGACGGCGTGTCAGGAGTTCGGCCCACAGTACCGCTGAAAATTTGCTGTAGAGCAGCTGATGCGTGTTACACCATGCCGGGGATTCAAACGTTCTCCCGTTGATGTGTGTGGGAGTTGCAGGAGAGGTTCAGCAAAAGTCGTTCTCGTTACTTCTAACAAGTGGTTCAAATTGCGACCCGTCACCTAAAGCCCTTAATTGTAGCTGAATAGTATGACGTTAATATTCCTCAGTCTGCTTATGAAACACCGGCTATGAGTCATGAACATAATTACTAGGCTACCTTTGCCACCCACACACACTTGTCAAGTGAGTGAGGGGGAGAGCTATAACAACGTCGAACCTTGTTCGAACCTCGGTGAGGCTGAGATGACAGCATCCTCCCCTCTACGAACTACTACACTACACCGCAAGGGAGGGACATTGAGTCTCGGAAGTGGACTTAGCATGCCTCGGCCTCCTCTACACGGTGGGTCTTCTGTGCACTCGGACTCAACCTCATGACACGTCATCTACGAATTCGTGACCATAACCACGATGCTACCATGGCAACCTGCACACTTGTCAAAGAAATCAATTTCGTTACAATCAAAATGTACAAAACTGTATGAATATCAGTAAACCCTTGAAATTAATCTTCGCTTCTAGATATATATGGTTCAAATAATATCTAAATATGATAAAGTGGTTGTCTTCTTACCTCTTATTTTGTGTCCATGCCCCACAAATCTCAGGTAATTCTTGGATGGTGCAAGCGGGAAATTAACTTTAAAGCAAAATTTGTCTCCTGGCTACTACATTTTTGGCAAATTTTAAGATTCCTGAAGTATCATACTTTTGATTAATGTTCTTTTAGTTATAATGGTGCCTTGATTGTTAATGAAAAATAATGGCTAAGTACGATTATTTCAGATGAATCACCAGCCTCTCTTGAATACAATAGTAAATCGTCGATAATCTTAGTACTTTGTATCTTGTTGACCCATCCTTGTGTTTACCCATTCTATGAGCGCTATTCACCGGCTTGTAATTAATTTGGATAATGTTGTCATCTCAAGACAAACGAACGGCAGCGTCATCATTGTTGCATGCCGCTGATAAGAAACCGTTCGAGACGTGTCGCGTGTTCGTCGAAGCGCATAACGAATGCGTTTAAGGACTTGATTGCGCATTGTTATGCGTTCGAATGAGTGCCAATCATCTCATTAGCGTTAAATATTGATTGATAACAATGGAGTGTACATCGAACCCATAGAACTGAAAGTGACACTTCTGGAAGACATTTTGGTATGAACAGTGCGGAGTGTATATATATTCTATAACAGTTTACTTTATAAAAAAGATCTAAATGAAAGATTATTAGAATGTTGTTTGTGGGTCTACACAGGGGTGGCCAACCTTTTGAGAAGAGTGTCAACTATCTGATAAAAAAAAAAAAGTTATATGCGAGCACTTCAAACTTTGCCAACGTACAAAAGAATATGAAAAGATGAAAAAAAATGTTATATATATATATATATATATGTAAAATATTGGCCGAAGGGTATATTTGTCGAGTGTTAGTAGGTTTTCATTAAACACATCTTCAGTGGACGTTCATCTTTATTTTGAAGCACACATCAAAAGCTTAGGACAAAATTGCTGTACATTTTCACGTTGACGAGACACAAAACTTACGACGATTATAAAACAAAAGTGGACAGGAGACAAGCAACAGCAACATCTTGGAGGACACAACACAAAGACACAAAAAGCAGATATTTACATTCTTACATGCTGACGGCAAAGAGGAAGAGCGAGGGATTGCACAAGAAGTTTGGTTTATACCAACAGTGCAAGCGCGTGATGATTATGTAATCGTAGATCTGATTGGCTAGAATGGGCGGGAAAGGGATTTATGATGTAATAAATATTAGTCGATTACGATTAAGATCGGGGGTGTTAGTTTCGAACCAAATATTAAAGGATTATTTCAATATTATTAAAAGAGTTACTTAAAAGATGCTAGAGGGAATTATTATTTATATGGAATTTTTACGCAAGTCTAAGTAATGGAAATTTAAAAAATAGTATAAGTAAGACAAAAAGTACGAACTTTAAGTTTTACTGTTAATTTTTTTTTTCCTGTTTCAATCAGTTAGGTTAGGTATAAAATAAAATAATTAACCAGAAAAATTTAATTCTAAATAATTATTAAACAGTTAGTACTTTCTTAATGTGGTTTCAATTTGTAGATTTTTTTACATTAGTATTAGTTCTCGAAGATGCTAACAAAATTGGGTGTTTTTTAGGGCGCATCAGTTTCTCTTTTTGATGTGTAACATCTTTCCTTTTGATAGCTAAATTTTGTCGGAGTGATTTCGTCAAAAGGGACGGAAGTTTGTAACTGGAAGTGACGTAAGCGCGCGCTATTTGATTTGACCAATGAGAGTGTGTGGTTGCTACCACGCATCGGGGTCCAAGTCTAGTCGTTTTTTTTTATATTGTTAAAGTTAGTATTCCAAAAGATTCGAATTCTTATTCAGGATAAACCTTCGACAAAGTCTCAGGACTCGTTGTGTAAGGAATCTGAGGTTAATTTACGTATACGTGTAAACTATATTAATAATTACATTTACTGTTAAGCGTGTCTGACAAAGTTCAACTTTCTTAAGAAAATACGAGTAAGTAATAAGGAGTAATTCGAATTAAATATTTTAGTGCGTATATCTTTTTCATACTTTGAGGTTAATTCTTGTCGCTGTCAATGTAATATTTTTAATTGTGATTAAAAAAAGTTTTTTTCTCGACTAAAAAACTTTTAAATAAAATTTTCATTAAAAATATAATTATTCGATAGAAAATTATTTCCAATCATACTCGATTCAAGACTCAATTCAATATCTCACTCAATTCAATATCTCACTCAGTTCAATCTCACTCAATTCAATATCTCACTCAATTCAATATCTCACTCAATTCAATATCTCACTCAATATCTCACTCAATTCAATCTCCACTCAATTTATTCTCACTCAATTCAATATCTCACTCAATTCAATATCTCACTCAATTTATTCTCACTCAATTCAATATCTCACTCAATTCAATATCTCACTCAATTCAATATCTCACTCAATTCAATCTCACTCGATTCAATCACACTCAAAATCATGGAAAGCGAGTGATAGTTTGTTTTTAAAAGAGCAGAACCATCTTTTCGGTATATGGTAAAAATTGTTTTTAAAAGAGCAGAACCATCTTTTCGGTATATGGTAAAAATACAAAATGCAAGAAATCTTTAATTTTTGGAACCGTTTGATTCGGAGAAATGTATATGGCCACCGAAATCCCTATTTTTCCATTTTCAAGTCTATCGTTTCCACTGTGCTCCAAATTGAACAAGAAAAAAATATTTTTGATAAAAAATTGCATTAGTCCTTGTGCTAAATAAATAAAATTTTCATTCAAGATTTAACTATTCGATAGAAAATTATTTCCTATCATACTCGATTCATTTTTTTTTCAGATTTAAGTTACTATTGCATATTTACCACAATAACATGTCAGATGTTACACATCATATGCGACTACTATAAGACTCGTTTCTTTTTTTTTCTTCCAAAATCGATAAAAAAAGCAAAATTGTGTTCACAAAAGAAGATATATGATCAATCAGGATCGAAAAAAAAAACAATATTTCCCCTTGTAATCTTAAATTTAAATGATTTATAAATTTATGATTATTTTATATATTTATGATATGTTTATTATGATATATTATGATATTATATATTTATGATATTTATATATTATGATAAATTTATAAATTTATTAAAGGATTATAAATTTAAAAATTTAATGTCTTATAGTATCGATAAGAAAAAAGTTGAATCTTTAAAGCCTATCTTCGTTCTTGAGAGGCAAGCACTACTTGGGTAGTTCGTTGTTTTCCTCCAGATATTTTAAAGCATGCACTCTCGAGAAGGCACTTCCTTTGGAAAACCAACGCACACAACAATGAAGGAGTGTTGTCTCTACATTATAATTTTCTATTGTAATTTAATTAAGTGTATTTAAAATAAATTTTGATGTTTTTGTCTGAGACAACCACCTTTCAATAAAACAGTAAAAAATTAATAATTATTATCTTTTCAAGTGTTTTAATTTTCAATAAGTCTTCACGTGCCCCTGCACCTCAGCTGCAAGCATGGCTTGGCCACCCCCTGGTCTATAAGAACAAGCCTTTAAATCTTGCAGTTTCAGCATGATGTGTAAATCATGTGATTCTCTACTATAACACTTAGGATTTTTTGATTACTTTAAATAGCAATAGGATAGTAACTGTTCGAAAAAAATCATCTTTATAAATCTATGCAATACCATTAGATGTATGAGACTATTAAAAACAAACCAGACAAATTTATTGTCTTATTTTAAGCGATAATAAATTATATATATAAATACTACTCTTTCAATTTCTTATATATCGTCGGCCTAATTATCAGACTGCGTAACTCCACCGGTGTAACTGATTTGATATAGCAGTGCAACGCGCCAAGCGCTTTTTGGCGCGAAATCCTTTTGTTATGTCAACACCATGCCTCAGTGCGCGCTCCGCTTTTAACTTATTCCTCAATCAGAGTAATCACTACTTTTTTATTTCATAATAAAACCAGATTTCGAAGGGAGAGGTGGTGGCAAGGTTTTAACATAAAATAAATACAACAGAAAGTAATATTAATGTATTACACTTCCAGATATAAATTATTTACATTATTTTAAGCGTTCATTACACAAAAATTTGTAACAATGTGTTACTTTTGTTGAGCAGAGATCCTTGCGGGTAAAAACAAAAACAAAAAAACTAACATAATATACGTATCCCCATGGCAACCACATTATCGCACGGTAAAAATATCAAAGTAAACCATATTGTAAATATTATCGCCATCTTGGCGAACATAAAAACAACTTGGCGCCTAGCCCTACTGTATCAAATTAGCATCCCAGATGGAGTTACGCATTCTGATAATTACACCGACGATATAATGGTTTAACAGAGATTTAAGTTATTTGATATTTCCCATTTCGATTCATTTTGAAAATCGAGAGTCTTCTGAAAACATTGTGTCTATGTTGCATTATGTAATGTTAAAGTAGAGATTTTTGGAAAAAGTTTTACTAAAACAGTTCACTGGTAAGATTCATTCAGTCAAAAGTGTACATTTTAGTGTGGCATATCAGTGTGCATATACCTCCATAAGTTAAGGAAAGGGATTGCTTGGAGGGAGTTACTTCTGAAACAATGCAGTTAATTTCACTAAATCGTAAACGTTATGCATTTATTTATCCAATTTGTATTGTACTTAATGATCTTAATAAATTAAAATCAAATAATTTCAAGTTTTTTGAAGCCCATCCATTAATAGTGATTTTGAAGAGCTGTATAATTTTTTCAAATTTTTATTAAACGCTTAGAATTTAATAAGGAATATGTTTTTTTCTAACAATAACGCATGATTGTGACATCGTTTTCTTTTGATAAGATTAAGGTGTCGGACATGAATTTGGCCTGGGAAAACAATACCTTTGACAGCCTCTACTGCAGTTCATTTATTGAGAGGACTTTTTGCGCAACAACTGCTCTAATAAGATAGTCCCAAGGATAATTTATCGAAAATAAATCAGTTCAACGAGATGTCTATGCCTATCGTCTAATGCCCTGATCAAGAAGAAATTCGCCTACAAACGTATTTCATTGTAGCCGATAGTCCATAAAAATGATAGTTTTACCAATAAAGCAGTATGGGATCTCACAAGTTCATCAAAGATTTCGTCTCGGTATCTTTGACTGTTGAATACGAACACATCTGGACGACCTTCCAAAAAGACTCAGTCTCATATTATGATTCTACCTCCATTGTAACTGTGTCTTTTTTAACAATATTAGATTCATGGTGATTATTCCCACTCCTCCAGGTCAGAACAGGACGATAAGACTTCTGTAAAAGTATAGACTGCCATTCAACACTTATCCCATCGACATGCTCTCCAGCACCGTTTAATCGAACCCTTCTTTACATTCGTATCAATGGGACACATGTAATCAGTCACCCTGCATACAAGCAGTGGCGTAACGTACATTCCCGCATTGCTGGGGCTCCATGATTTTAGGGGACTCAAAGCCTGACTTACACCAAGTACCTACTCTTTGTAAAAATCTAACTTTTGCAGTGGGGGCAAATGTTCTCCGTTACGCCACTGCATACAATGATTCATACTGAAGACATTTTTTTTATTATCCTGGTATAAGCTTATCTGCTAAATACCACAAAATGAGCTGAAATAAGTCAAGTTAGAATGCGATTTTTAATTTCTCGTGCAGAAAAAATTAGAAAACGACCATCAAGAGTTTGTAGTAATAAGTTGGCGACATGAAATAGGCCTTGAAATATTGAATTTTCAGATTCGAATTGATTCCAAAGAGACACTGCAAGATACATTAAGAAATCTAGCACTATTAACATGTAGCAGGCCCATTTCCTTTATTTGATAGCCCGTCATCTGAAATAACCGGCTAAACATCCAGAGTGCACGTGAAAGAATGCAAGTGGGATTTTAATCTATGATGCATTTATGTGTCTTTTGAAAATAAGTTTGGCATCAAGATGATACCTAAACATTTTACTTCAATGACCCAGATATGTGTTGTTGTTGAATAATGCAAGTTTGGCTGTGAAGAGTCATAAAGTGCATTTTGACATTATCGATAATATATGCAAATTGAAGAAATAAAAGCGTATATTTTAGTATTCAAAATGTACATTTTATGATAGATATATTAACAATTAACAACTCTTTAAACAACTTTGCTTTAAACAATTTTTTTAATTATTCTGAATCTATATTATTACAATGCATTACATCTGCTTTGTCTGACTAGAAAAAAAAAGAATCTCCAACCTTTATAAATTATACCCCAAACGCGTGATATCTCTCATTAAGAGCTTTACATTTATAAATAATGATTTAAATGAATAAAACATGAGATATTATATTGCCTCCAATAATTGGGGTTAAGCAGCAGGTAGATCCGAGTTCATTCGTTTTGACTCGAGCCTTGTAATATTTTGTGTGTGTGTTCCTTTCCACTTCTACCCAAGACAATTTTTTAAGATTTGGGATTCAGTTCAATTTTAAGGTTAGTGAGACTTATTTTTAATTTAGAAATATTTATAATCATGTTACATATTATATATATAATTTTCTTTTCATTACGATATGGCTTCATATAGGATACGCGATATTCATTCATTCGTATATACAGATTCATAAAAGTTAGGTATTACAATTTTAGGTATTAATAGCTGGTATACCCGTTCTTCGCACGGGTGAATAGCAAAATTAAACAATACAGATTGAAGAAAAGGAAGTTTTTAATGGGTCAATTTTACGTGAAATGCAAATTAAACAAACAAACAAAAAAAACTTTTTGCATATCTCAGCAGAACAAAAAATGATATTTGTTAGATTTTAAATCCGTAGATCTAATAGCTGATAAATAGGATTTTTTTAAATTTATAAAGCCACCGTAACTCCCTTGTGGGTTGATTTTCGAAAACAGCCTAAGCTTTTTCCTAAGCTGATCTCTGCTTAGCAAAGGTAACTTATTGTTACAAATTTTGAGTAATGAATGCTTAAATAATAGTGCAAATAATTTATATCTGGATGAGTAATACGTTAATATTACTTTCTGTTGTATTTATTTTATGTTAAAATTGTAATATTCGCAAACAACCCCGTTCCTTACATTATAATGGCGATTCAATGGAAACATAGCGAAATGTTGGCCATAGAGCCAAGTTTGGCGACCCTGTTAAAATTTGGCGATTGATTGAACGGTGCAGAAGTTGGTACACTATGGAGCCAACTGGTGGGGGAGCTGCAACAAAGAAAATGACATAAAAACCTTCTCCACAAAAAAATACATTTACATGCCGATCGTTTTGAACGGTGTTGGAGTGATGCGATTTCATGTATACAAACATCCATTTTTATAAATATAGATTTATATATATATATATATATATATATATATATATATATATATATATATATATATAGCCAGCAGCATATATATATAGCGTATATATATATATATATATATATATATATATATATATACTGAATGACCCGACAGACGTTGTCCTGTACATTGGCATCTTAAATTCAAAAAATAAAAGATTTTTGAATATTCGATACTGCGATCGTAGCGCAGTCTGCCGGATCCAATGTAAAACATTCCAAGATCCACAATTAATAAATAAAAATTAATTAAATAATCATTTCTAAACCTAATTATAAATCTAAACCATTCTCGAGTCCACTGGAACAGACAAAAACTTTCATCAAAATCGGTCCAGCCGTTTAGGAGGAGTTCAGTTACATACACACGCACAGAAGAATTACATATATAAAGATTATTTGAAAAGATATTAATTAAAAACGCCAAAAAGCGTGAATCGTCTGCATTTTCGTAACAATAAAGACCGGGTTTGGCCAGTTTGGCTGAAAATCTATTTTCGACGCCAACTTACGTCTTTTTCAATTCCTACTATTAGCTCACGATCTCTATACATCAGTGCTTCTCAAACTTTCAATACTGGCGCCCCCCTTTTCAATCACAATTTTTATCGCGCCCCTCCCCTTATACATAATAATTTACTGAATGCAATAATAATGCACTTTTACGATAAAGCAACAATATTTATTATAAACCGTACAAATTCATGACATAAGTATTAAATTTTGTATATGTTACTTTTAAAAAAAAAAAAAAGTTAAGTAATAGGATAATTACTAAGTTATTTTTCCTTTCTCTGATTTTTAAATTGGAACATATTACAAAATGCGGTGGTTGCTTAGAAGACAAAATATAGATATCAGCTAAATATAGAAAATGAACTCAGAGGGTCAATTTCTATCTTAAACTCCTTTCAAAACTTTGCTCTGTAAGACAAGCCCATGGAAGTAGCTAATAATTATTAAACTTGTTCTTAATTTAGTATTAATTAATTAGTCCTAAAATACTCTGTGCGCCACTCATACATTAAAAGCAGTGTTTCTCAAACTTTCAATACTGGCGACCCAATTTTCAATCATAATTTTTGTCTCGCCCTGTACAACAATAATGTATTTACTGCAATAAAAATGCACTTTGAGAGAGAGACGCTAAAGTTACAATACGATCTTAATTATAAACCGTACAAATTAATACGATAAGTATATTAAATTTTGTGTATATTTTAAGTAATATATATATATATATTAAGAAAATTACTTAAAATATATATATTACTTAGAATTATGTTATTTTTCTTTCTCTAATTTTTAAATTGGAACAGATCGCAAAATGATGTATTTAATTAAAGATTTATTTCTCCTTCAGCATATTCATTTCTCAAAGCACAAATGTCATTAGAAAAATAGTCTAGTCAATGTCGCTCTCTATCATATCCATCACATCTGGCATTATAGGGTACGTTTGCGTGAGTCTGGGCAACCTATCGGACGTCTGCGCAAAACATGTAAAAATGCTTTTCCTCGTACAATTCCAGTCAGTTTTGGTCGACTCGATACTCTTATAGCTACCGAATCTAGCTTGAATGTACATTTTTTTAAATTTCCACGTTAATTGTAATTCACGGTAATTAAGTATTTACGGCAGTAGATTAAAACAATATCATACATACATTTTTAAGTCGTAAGCAAAACATTCAACCATAATAAAAGAATCAACAAGTACACAGACGAACGAGCATGGTTCCGAAAATTAAATCAAGGCGATCTTCTCAAAAATACTTAAATTTTGGATTTACCACTACTGAAGTAAATGATGGAAAAAAAAAAGCCCAGCTCGATATGTGTTAAAACTTACAAATCTGTAGAACAACATGTGAAAGTTGTTTTTAAACATGTAAAATCATTTAGCTATGTTGGCAAAGAATTTTAAAAAAGTATTTTCTGGATGAGGACAGCTTGGTAGCAAGTTACGAGTGTGGATTAGGGATCTATTTCAAGATACTCCAGAAGGGCTCTCAACTTCCGAAGAAGAAATCTTCATAGATTTCACATGCAGTGAAAATTAAAGGCAATTTTGTAATAAATCGCTCTTTGAATTTGGGGTAGAGGTGGATGAGGAATTATCTGTACTGAAAACAAAAGCACTTCTCGTATACTATTACCATTTTCAACATCCTACCTTTTGCAAACCGGTTTTCTGCAGTGGATGCCTTGAAGACAAAATATAGATCTCAGCTAAATATAGAAAAATAACTCTTTAAGAGTCAATTTCTGATATTAAAACCTTCCTTTGAAAAAAACTTTCATCTACAAGAAAAGCCCGTGGAAGTCCCTAATAATTATTAAACTTGTTCTTAATTTAGTAATAAGATTGATTGATTGAATATTAACGTCGCACTGTTCAGCTGCACGATGGCTTTTGACGACGGACCACGTAATTTTGAACCATGGTCAAGTGACGTGGATGACACCTGAGCTGGCACCCTTCTCTCCTAACTACCACACCACACCAACGGGAAAAAGTTTCAACTCTCAACAGATTTAACATGCAGCGCTGTCCTACATGGCGGGTCTTTAGTGGTACTGGGCTCGAACTCGTGACAAGGCAAGCCACGATCCGGATACCTATACCACTCGGCTACCACGGCCAAATTCAGTTATAAGAAATTATTTATAAAATACCTTCTTCAGTACTGATACATCAAACGTATACTGGCTGAAACACCGACTCTTCGCACGAGTTCATTTTTTTTAAAAAAAATAAAACATTATTCTTGATATAATAGCTGAACTTTAAGGAGAGTAAAACTGTGTGCACGACATTGTATACAAAAATGTAAAATGATTTTTTTTTTTAGATAAATGCTATAATTGTAAATAACTGTTTAAAAGAACTGTAATTTTAAACCTCACACAATTAGCATTTAGAATTAATGTTAAATTATGAAAAAGAATATAAAATTCCGATGAAGAATAATTGTGTTACTTTTTAACATTTAAAGCGAGAAGACTTCAAAAAAGTTTAACCCGGGAGCAGGCGCGTACTCGATACTAACATTAATGGTAGTGCGGGGACTCAGTCACCCCAATCATTTGTTTAGAATTATTTTTACTGTACACGATACAAATCGGAATTCTAGTGAATATTTTTAATTTATAGAAAGTATACTTACCTTCTTTCAAGGACTATTCAATTCTTTGATGATTTGAGAAAAAATCCAATAAAACTGAACAAAATGATTCAAAAGTACAAGACCATAATAAAGGACGCAAATCAGACACTTTTCAATTATCCTACAGAAATGTTAAACCAATAAATTTTTTCCAAATATCGCAAAACTCAATTATTTACAATTTCCTTAAGCGAAAAGCAAACGCATGAAAGATGAGGGTACTAATATTGATAATAACCATACCATAAGATTGAAGGTCAAATTAACATTCAGATTTTTTATCCAGAAACTGAAATATTTTGACATCTACTAATTTTTAAGAAACATCTGTCTTTTAGGGGATCATATATAGCCTTTGTTGCTCCATATCCCACAAAAACCTGAACTGAACTGAACGTACTATGCAGCCTGGCTGAAAAGTGAATCATGACTTCCTTTTTCTACAACTAATGTACAGTATTTCAATAATAATTACAGCGGTGAATTGTTTATCTTCTTAGAATTTTTCTCAGGGTCTGGGTTTCGTTTTTCTTTTAACGAGTAATATTTTATGTTAAAACGTAATAAAAAAAAAATCTCTCATTGAGGAAAACAGCAAATAAAAACAAAATGTTTTTTTTTCTTTAATTTGGTTTTGGGATCAAAGATAGCTATTTGATGACGGAAAAAAGCTAGATAATAAATATAAATTATGTCAGTGTGTTGTTGTGTGTATTTTTTTATTATGGAAGAAAGCATTTTGTTTTACTTTTTCCGGTTATTTTTTAAAAAAATCTTTAAATTTCGGATACGCTCTCGCGCCCCCTTAG
>BMAU01014463.1:0-21509 GCA_019973935.1 Trichonephila clavipes | reverse complement strand
GCGCTGTACGTATTGCCTTTGTCAGAAGTTGAGGCGACGCTAGAAAAAATGCTACCACCAGTTGAGGGACAAACGTTTATATACAAGACAGACAGGAATACTATATACACTTGAAAACAAGCTGACTGCAGCGCCGCTGAACTAGAGTTACAACACCGACGAACATACTGCAACATTAACGTGCGGTAACAGGGTTGTCCTACCGGTACAGCAAGCGTAAGAATCTCACTCTTCCAGTCGGATGCTACAATCAACATAACTTGCACCTGATTGGGTTCCAGTCGAAATTTCTGTGGACAGGGCAAACATCAGAGTCGCCATTTATTTGATTAACGCTTTAACTAGGCTCATAGGCTCACGCGTGCCCACGTCTCATCAATGGCAGGGCTGGCGCTAGCAGTTACGCCGCCCCGGGCAAAGAGGCAAAATGCCACCCCCCTCCCCGTTTATAACAAGAATTAAATGATATAAACTAAACCTTTCTCATGCTTAATGGTAAAATAAAACGTGAGCAAAAAAATTCCTATCAATAATGTTGAAGTTTTGATTAACAAAAAAAAAAGTTATTAATTTTTTTTGGCACTAAATTAAAATAAATTAGGGTTGCACAGAAAAAAGAAAAGAGTCATTTCTAGTGTATAATTATAAAATACAGGTATTAAAAAAATACTAAAACAAATTATAGAATCACAAAATATTACTTTTTAATTACATATTAAAAATACATTTAAAAGTGTTTCTTTCTCACTTTTAATTCTGAGATTTTTTTATAACTTCTTTAACATTAATTTCTTCTGCCAGTTCATGTTCAATGGCTGTTGTTGTCAAGACGTTTAGCTAACTTTCCGGTAGTAGTGGACCGTAAAAACTTTTTAATTAATTTTAAGTTTGAGAAACTCCTTTCTCCACTTGCCACACTTATTGGGAGAGTAAGCACAAACTTTTAAACTATACCGAGATTTGGAGCAAAATCCAGGTCTGGATCTGAATTTTAAAAAATCTCGATTGGACTTTTTTATTTAACAAAAACCAAAACCGCTACTATCTCGTCTGCCAGGTCCAGCGCGTTTATATCTGGTGTTCCCATCAGTTAACACTGTTTCTAGATCTTTAAAGTACTTTAGTTCGTCATTTTGAGGAATATATTTTAAATCACAAATATTGTATAAAAATTGAAAATAGTGGTTGTAAATACAGATCAAATCAAACCTGGATTCAAGTGCATTGATAGCTTTATCTAATGTGAAAAATAAAACTCTGCCTTATATTTCAAAGTAGATCGTCTATCGGATCACCTATAGTGCTTCAAAGTCGAAATTAGCATTCCTTCGAACTCTATGCCACCTTAAATTCTGTCGAGAGCTGAAACGTCCTCCTGCTGCGTGGTAGTTAGAGAGGGGGATGCCAGCTTAGGTGTCGTCCAATGCCATTTGATCATGGTTCAAAATGAAGTGGTCCGTCACCAAAAAAGTCCCCGTGCTTTTGGTGACGTTAGTGTGACGTTACATTCACTTTTCACTTCACTCTCTCGAACTTGGCGATTTTGCTTGGGAGTTCAAAATTCGCCGGTATGTCAGTTTCATTGGCGAGTTCTCAAGCATCGCGCAGCATTTCATTAAATGCTGTGTCCGGATTGAAGATTCTTGAAAAATCTTACTAACTTTCAAGAGCTCAATAGCAGATGGTAAATCATGTTTTATCTGCAAGAGCTTACTTATAGGATTGATACAATTTAAGATTTTGTACCAAAGTACAATGCAGCATAAGAGCTTAAATCAGGGGTACTCAACCTTTGTTACCGCCGGGCTGCAAAGACATGATAGGTATTTCCCTCGGACCGCATACACATGGCAGTTATTTCCTGCGGGCTGCATCTTGCGGATAATGGAAAAGACACACTATAAGACCAAAGCAACTCTGACAAAATTTGTAAAACTAATTTTTGGCTTTTATGTTAATACGTACTATATTAACTTTTCTATCAAACACACAAATGGCTTTTTTATAGTTATGGGATAATTTCTATTTCCTTTTATCAATCTCTTACTTACGTTCTACTATTTAAAAAAACAGATTACAAAATCGATATATTTAATTGCTTGATTAAAAGAATTCCTTGCTTAATTTTTAACACATTGTTCTCTAACATTGAATTTCTTAGTGCAATGGGCCATGACCGGGCCACTCAGAAAGAACCGGCGGCCGCATGCAGGCTGCAGGTGAGTATCACTGGCTTAAATTGTTTAACACAATCTTAATAGTCAGAAGCCTTTATATAGTTGTCAATCTCGAATTATTACAAAACAGAAAGTAAAGCATGGTATATCCCTCCTACTTGATACCTTAGTGTTTTAATGCATCTATTCGGCTTTTCCAGCGATTTTGTTTGAAATCACGCATCTACTTTATAAATTGTGTTCATCATATTTTTAATATTATTTCTGGGATGCATATTTTGCTTTCGCTTAATTAAATAGTTTTATGCTAGAACAAGCAAAAAAAAAATAGTACCATACTCTTTCCCATTAATTATTGTTCAGTAATAATAAAACACACTGATTAAGAGCCTCTCGTTTATGTATTGGATAAGTGGTTATGTTTTTGAAACTGTTTTGATATATTGAAATGAGAATTCCAAGTATTTTATATTTGTATTCGTTTAATGTACAGATGGATGACAAAATAATACGAACACCCGTGAAAAAGGCATGGCCCATTTCAAAGACGCACAACGCGCATGTCAGTTGCGTTGCAGTCATTTTTAGTTGATTCGAAGGTAAGTATCAGTCGCTCAACAGCTGCGATAGTGTTGCACGCGTGAATTGTAATTTCTGAACGCAATAATGACGGACCTGTCAGAGTTCGAAAAAGGTATGATTGTTGGAATGAGGTGCGCTGGTTGCTCGGTGACGGAAACAGCCATTTATTTGGGGCGCAAAAGTACTGTATCTGCCGTTGACAGCATGGCACAAGAAATGCGTGGAATGTGACGTCTGGCAAGCACAGCAGTGAACGGAAAAGAAAAGCTTACCGACAGGGATAAAAGAGTCTTAACCCTCATAGTGGCCCGAAAGCGCAAGCAATCGCTATCCCCAGATAACGTCTGAGGTGAATAGTCATCTTCTTAACCCTATTTGAGCAAGAAACCGTCCAAAAAAGGGAACTTCATGCTTCGAACTTGTATGGAAGAGTTGGAATTCGTAAACCATTGGTAACAGCGCGTCATGCTTTTACAGCGACGCCAGTGGTGTAGAACACACAGACAGTGGACCCCATAACAGTGGCAACAAGTCATCTGGTCGGATGAATCGACGTTCACCCTATTCCAAACCACCGGACGCGTTTATGTGTGAGAAACGCCCAAAGAAGCATTTGCTCCCTGAATGCATCGTGCCGACTGTTAAGCATGGAGAGTGGGTCCTTATGGTATGGGGGGCGATATCTTGGCGTAGTCTTGGGCCACTTGTTACTCTGCATGGCAAGGTTAAAGCTGTTCACTATGTCAATATCCTGGGGGATCAGGTGCATCGATTTGTCGAGACTTCATTTCCCGGAGAATGCCCACTTTATCAAGACGACAACGCTCCCTATCCACATTGCTAAAATCGTGCAAGAATGGTTTGCAGAGCATGAGGGAGAAGTAGGTCATCTTGATTGGCCCCCTCAGTCACTTGATTTAAATAGTATTGAACATGTGTGGGGATATTTGGAGTCAAAACTACGTGCTCGATTCCTCCACCATCTACGATTTTTTGGCATTAGAACCGCTCTCCACGAAGAATGGCTTCATATTCCCTTACAAGTTGTTCATGACCTCTATGCGTCCATCCCACGTCGCATACAGTCTGTAATTCAGTCAAGGGGGTCCAACTCCCTATTAATAAAGCTTTTCTCCTCTTTCACAGGTGTTGTATTATTTTTGTCACCCATCTGTATTAATCACCAGTAAAACATATTTTTAATAAGATTGAAACTTAATTTTAAAAATGCTTTGGAAGTTATTTAGGCTTAAAGTCATTGTTGTTTACTTATTAGGGCTGCTAATTCTATGTTATTTTGATATCACTATACATTCAAATTAATTATCTATTTAATAATTATCTTTTGAAATTTAAAAATTCACGCCTGAAATTTTTGCAATTTATCTAAAGGATGTTTTTGCATTAAATGTTTGTATTTTTAAAAATATTTTGTATTTTTATTGGTTTAAAATCTTACTCTTTTAAATATTTTCTTAAATTTCTTCATATTAAATTGCAGATAATTAACTACCTCAATTTTTTAAATTTTCGAAATATGCATTTTGAGGAACTTCATTAGTAGCATACAGAATGTTTTAAAATATTTTAAAGATATTATACATTTTTTATATATTTATAATTAATTATACACATAATATATATAATTATACACGTATTAATTATATACATAATATATATAATTAATTCATCACATAATTAATTATTAGACTGCATTAAATATTCCTTCAAATTGTCGAGTAAAACAGAAGTTCCCAAACTTTTTGTCTCATATACCCTGCCATGTTTTCGATTTGGGGTAGACCCCACCTTAATTAATATTGAATTTTTGCAAAGTTATCAACTTAAATGTCTTTTTGATAGCTAGTACTACTAATAGTTCTTTAAAAGAATTCAGTTTATAACTAATGAAGTATAGAGTTAAAGTTTAAAAAGGCATATGTTAATTAATTAAAATTAAAAGTTAATTAATATAAAAAATAACTGTTAAATAAACTAACCAAACAACACACAATTGATTTTGAGAGGGATGAATCTGGAGCTACAATAAGAAATTTCAACATTTAGTATCAATCTTGTCAGGTTTAACCTTAAATCTCCTCTGTTAGTAGTGTCTAGTTTCTTTTTTTGTTTTGGAGATTTGAAACTGCGCTGAAACTCCTTATAAGGAAAAATAGTTAAAAACTTCCTCACGGTATTCCATAATTCGGGACAATTGCCTTTTTAAAACCAAAATTGCTGGCATCCATTTCTAAACTTTAAAATCTTCATTGGTGCATATCACGATCAGTTCCTGTTGTCATGTGACATTTTTTTAATATGATCATATAAATTCATTGCCTACTGTGGTATTACCATAGTCAAAGCATTCTCAAACCTGGTTTCAAAATCTGAATAAAAGGCAGTTAAATGTTGAACGTAGGTTAAAACAGGCTGACAGATTGTCTGGGTTAATTTGAGAAAATTCCGGACCTCCAGTATTATACTTATTTAGTTTAACTCTGAATTGAAACGCTAAAATGGTTCCTATTTTTAAAAAAATTATGCAGTCACCTTGTACAGTCAAATTAATCTCATTAAATTTAGTAAATGAATCTCTATTAAAGTAAAATTTGTTTTCCCCACTTGATTAATTTTTCTTTTAAAATTAAAGTCACGATCTAGTTTAATAATAGCTAATATCACATAGACCTCCACTTACACCTCATTGACCCCCAAATTGTTTTTTCGCTGACGTGAACCCCTTGGAGATTATCATAGACCCTTGTGGGTCTATGTAGGCCATTTTTTGGGAATGACTGGTGTAAAAGATCTTAATTAAAAAGGTATCGTGCAAATTCCTCTTAAAATGGCAATAACATGCAAAAAAAATTTGTTGAAGTTTTTAAAATTTGACCTTACAAAATAATGGCTATCTTAACAGTCTTAGAATAGATTAGAAAAGTAATATGTTTATTTCACATGTTACATTCAATAAAAAGAAAACAAGTGTCTATAAGTAAAATTAACTTTTTTCGCCCTTGAAAATTCTTTTAACAGTTTGAAGCAATGTGAATTAAATATTTAGCAATTATAGACTAGTTCATTTATTACTAAACAAAATTATCACAATATATTACGATTACAAAACATAATTATCATAATAAACATAACTGTTGTATTGCAATTTCGAGCTATTGCTGTTAGGATTCTTTATATATGGTAAATAATTATTGAATGTACTCAAAAGCTCATTAAAGTTTTGCAGTTTAAATGACCTACTATCGTCCTTTATAAGCGACTAAAGAAGT
Organism: Trichonephila clavipes; assembly: GCA_019973935.1. Classification (NCBI taxonomy): domain Eukaryota; kingdom Metazoa; phylum Arthropoda; class Arachnida; order Araneae; family Nephilidae; genus Trichonephila; species Trichonephila clavipes. The sequence goes on along the minus strand of BMAU01014463.1, from coordinate 15,460 downwards.
TATTTTTAAACGAGAGGTAAATAATATTTTTTTCATTTGAATAGCAATTTCAATCGAAAATGTTTTAAGATGATTACGATACTTTCAAGCTACAAAAACACACATACTTAAAAATGTTAATCAACATGAAAATATTCTATGAAACTGATGACATTTATATTTATGTATATAAAATAAATAAATAAAATCACAAATGCAGCAAAATATTTTTTTCTTTTCACTTTATCTTACGCAAAGATCAAAATTCCTGGGCATTAAACTTTAAAAATCTAAAAGAGAATTTGAAAATGAAAATATTGTTACCTTTTCTGTTGTCCGACTCTGTTTTGTCTGCATAAGCACAGGGAGCTAAAAGAATTAGTCCGGAAGTCACATTGACACAAGATTCCCTCAGTTTTCTTCGAAAAATTGTCTTTTTCTCAGGGTCTCATTCTGCCCCTCTTTCCATTCATAAAACTTGACCCTGCTTTTCATCACTTTTGTTGAAACTAATCTCTGCCAAAATCTGTCTCTTTCAATAGTACCCGAATTCACGCAAACAAAGCAGCAAGAGTTGTACAAAGTTAGTTGAAAGAGAAGGACCCGGATGCCGAAATTCTTCTTTGTCGCCTTCTCCCCCTTTCCCTATGGGACCAGGGTTGAAAATATAGCTTTAAATACTAATGAATACTCGTTAAAAAAATAAACCGTAGGACTCCATAGAAAACGAGAATATTTTACATACATATTTTTTTATTTTTTTCTTCGAATTTTTATTTTGACTCTTAGAACCCCTGGGTAGACTTGGTTTATTTTCTTCCTAAACTAGTTAATTTTACAGCCAATTTGCCTCCTCCTAAGGTTGCCTCCCCGGGCAGGGGCCCGACTTGCCCACCTACCACCGGCCCTGTCAATGGCAACAATGCGCTGCAGAAATCATTTTCCTTCACTGCGGTATTTCCAGGTGAATGCCATACTGGTGCCAATTCTGTACTTCTGGGACTTGATGTGAAACCCAGCGGGTAGCAATTTTAGTCATGATCAGACATTTCTTCAATACGTGCCCCATTGTCTGATGACTAAGACCAGCATCTAAGGATAATTTCCGCGGTTAATCCATCGGTGGTCTATGAAAAGAAGATTATTCAGGATGCTAATCTAATCTTGAGGAATGGACGATCGATATGTTTGCTGTAAGTCCACAATCTCACTTATACTCGAAATAAATGCTTTAACCTATCGTACAACCCTCCTACACAGAAAAGCATTTTAGTCATGGCCTTACAGTAATTCTCGATACCATTCTGTGGCATGTTTGGTACGGGCACCCTCGATTATAAGCTATGACCAATGTTTAACTTTTGGCCTTAGAGCGATGGAAACGATACTTCATTTTAATGCCACACAACTAACCTTGTAATTAGATATACCGTTTTGCACTCACCGCTTCCATATCCTGTTTGCTCTTGCCCACTCTCCTGCGAGTTTCGAAGGTATGTTGCCACTATTTTCTTACAGCCCGCGTGTATACACAGATTTAAATTTAAGTAAAGCTATCCAGCTGGTACATGTATATATGTATATATATATATATATATATATATATATATATATATATATATATATATATATATATATATATATATATAGGTTGTACAAGATTGAAGTTTCCTCCGGGAGACTATTGTACGTAGGTCTAAGCCATTATTGGGTGAATTTCCTTTATTGAATACATTGAGGCTTAGCGAGCAAATTCAAGAATTGTTAAAAACTTGTATCATTTCCCATTCAGATTCTTAGGGCACAAGTTGTACTAATCAAGAAAAGAAAGAAGATAGCCCATAAGTGAATGCAAGATTATGAAAAACTGAACTCATTAACTGTTAAACTAAACTAGGTTTCCTCTTCCGCTAGTTGCTTATGTTATACACAAATATAAGTGCTAAATTATTCACAAAGCATTTTAAAAATAAATTTATCTGTATAATCTTGATGATACCTCGACTAAACATAAAAACTTCTAAATTACAATTAGTACGATAATCTTTCTGCATGTTTTTGCCTGCCAGACTGCTGAGAAATGTTTCAGAGATACATTAACCATGCATTTGCAGAAATTTTTAACTGTGTTATATTCATAATTTATAAGGACGATTTAAAAGTTACTAATAAAGACTAAAAATGAGTGATTCAACTGACATAGGAGCTAAAGACCCCCTAAAAAAATTTGGCTTTAAATTAAATTTAAATTCCCAAACAGGAAGGTAGAATTCTAAGTTTACATGTCAGAGTCCGGCATAAAATCAGTCTTGCATCTTGTAAAACTAAAATTGAACAAACATTTTCAGAAGAAAACGATTATCAGGCCCAAAGTTTTACTAACCCAGTTTCGTACTTTCAAAAGTACATCAGAGGGTTTTTTAGTTAAATTTAAATCATTTATGAACTTATTAGATAGATCCAAAACTTTTCACTTCATTCCAAAAGTAAAAGAAGCAATTATTTCTGAATGAAGCTTTATCCAGTGAGACAAAGCTTGGATTTCCCATAAATGTCAGTAAGCACGCATATGGGTCAAACTTCATTCAAGAAAACCATGTTGGCAATCCCCGCTTTTAATATATAAGTAAAAAAGAGAATCCAAGAGGGAAAGTATCATTGTGTTATTGAAGTATTAAAAAAATTAAATCTTACTTTTTAGGCTTAAAATTTGTTATTTATATTGAGTGTTAAGTTTTTTAGCGAAATGGCAAAAAGAAAAAAAATGTCAACTCCTATAATTGCAGGGTGAGCACTTCTTTTTTTTGAAAGATTTTGACTCAGAAATTAAACACCGTAAAATAGTGCAACATTAAATGTACTTGATGGCAATCCTGTTATGTCATTACAATTAGATGAGGTAAAACAAACAAAAATGACATTCTAACGATGAATATTATTATAAAAAACTGTTAGAAAATAGCAACGTGAATGATATTTTATCATTAAAAATGTTTTATTCAAAATTTTTGGCAACATAATTTTTTTTTGTAGTTGAAGATGTAATGCAAACTGAAGCAGTGAAGGATGCACGCATTAAAGACCTTTTTATGTTTGGAAAGCTCTAGATATTTTTTTTATTGAGAACATTTATAACCCCGTGCATCACAACGTATCACAAGGGGGCTTACATAGAAGTAGGCGGGAATCACGCATCACAAAGAAGAGAAGGAGTACAGAACACAAACATCTATGCCTTCTCCGGGATTCAAACCCAGCCCCTACAGCACCACAATCAGCGTCACTAAATACTGAAAAAAAAACTCTAGATATTCGAAACCAAAAAAAAAAGGTTTTCCAACTCTTAAGACGTGTGCATTGACCAATAAAAGTTGCAAAATAAAAATAGACCAATAAAAGTTACAAGAAGTAATATCTATTCCTTCAATATAGGTAATAATTAAATTTCCATACATATATATGTATGTATTATGTTTCTCTTAAGCAATTGATTAAAATAAGCAATAAACACCATAAAATATAAGTATTTCCCTTCAATACTGTCAAATAAAAAAAAATTAATGCGAACCTTGTTCCTGCACCACTCCACTTCATATCACAGTATTAGAGGTTTAATGCGTGGTCTTCTATTTGACACATGATTCTGAATGTTCAGTTGTTACACAACTTCTTTAAAGGTCTCAAAATATATTTCTAATGCGAAAGAAAAATTAACACATATAAGTAGAAGCAAAAGCAGAAAGCGCTGCACTCATTCAGTTTTCTTCAAACATTTAAATCACTCAGGCAATGACGAATAAAAATTTTAAAAAAACAGCTGTAATTTATCGATAGTTATATTCGAGATCTTTTCATAATTCTGTACATTTTGCTTTCAATAACTCGAAAGATATTTTTCGCGATGAGTCAATGAGTGATGTTTCATTTTGCAAGTATTACACGATCGTTTGGATTTCAATTGAACATTTAAGGCTAAGAATGAGTCACATTTAAACAGGGGATACTTTTTTTTTATATAAATCACACAAACTAAACAAAACCATCATAATCGTTTTATGACACCACATAAACACCATAATCGTTTGTTGCAAAGAATTGAAAGAAAGAAATAGTCTTAAAATGGGGGAGTTGTAAGAAGATAAACTTAGAGATTTAACTTGAAGTCGTAAATTTTTATGGAGTGTCACTGAGAATTACTCCTCGTGGCACATGTGGCACACACAAAAATCACAAAAAGGCGATAATTCAAAACAATTTGCGTAGAATTTAATGAAACTTATACTTTATATAAATATATAAAAAAGCATAGAAAGAAACCTCCAGACAATTATGGTGTTACAGAAATTAGTATATGTATACAATGAGAACAAATTGGATGCGTTAGTTTTATACAAGAAAAATTTATTTTTAAAATGGTGTATAATCAACCCGAGAAGCAGTACAGCACATGCAGTGATGCTCTCAGTTCTGTGATCTATTAATTCTGTAGAAATGCTAGCCGTTGCTCTTCCATAGCAGTCGAAGGCATAGCTAGGGTCCTAGAAGGGGGATTCAGAACAGCTAAACGTCGTCCTAGAGAGTCTCAAATATGCTTGGTATTAAGAACAGTCAGTAGGGTAGACCCCTTTTAAAAATCGATTTTGATATTTCTATAAACCCCTAATCGGTAGCTTTCCATTGATATAACATACAAGCCATTATGTGAATTAGAAGTACTTTAAAATGATTTTTAAAAAACAATCAGCTTATGAACCACGCCCATTAGACAGATAGAAATGTAAACATTGTCTTTTTAAATCTGGAGCAAAGTTGCAAAGCCTCAATTTATTTTTATTAATACGCAATAGATACCTGTATAGTAACTGCAAATTCAACTGTGTTAGATATGGAAAAAAAATTTCTGGGAAATAGTGAAGCATGTGATTTAATTTGAATGCTATATTTAATATTTAGTGATTTTACCTAAATTTAAACCTGTTCTTCACTTTAAATTTAGTTTAAATAATTAGTTATAATAACTAATTAAACTTTAAAAGACTTAAAAAAACGCTAAAAATATTTTAAAAATACTTGAAGTAACAATTATGTAATATTTAAGAAAAATTTGGATTAAATTTAATACAAAGGTAAGATTTTTTTATAAAAATTTCTGTTTTCAAAAACTTATTTTTTTAAAATTGTGTAAATTTACTGTATGCATGTTTAAAATTTATATTTTTAAAATTGTGTAAATTTACTGTGTGTATGTTTCTTAAATGTAATTGTGTATACTGAAGTGACATTTTTGAAATATTCTTAAAACATTTAAATATAAAGCAGTTATCATAACAAAAAAAATACAATTTTTAATAAATTCATAATAATAATTGTTCGGTAAACTAAAAGTTTGTCTTTGAAAAAATTAATTATTATATTTAAAAAAATTCACTTCAGTATAAATATGATGTCTAATTAATATAAATAAAAATTTGAGTCTTTATATTTAATAGTTTCTGAGAAAAAGGTATGAGATACATTAAATGTCATGTTTGTTGTCTTTGCGAGAAGCTTGTTACATACATAAAAATACATAAATTTCATGTTTAACAACATAGAAACAGTTTTATTTTGTCTGTTTTAGAAATCATTTGTCCAGTTTAAAGTATTTTTTGAAGTTTTAAACTTAGAAACTGTCTGCAACAACAAGACCTAATGATAATGTTACGAAAGCCTAACGAAAACTTAAGAAACGTCGTATAATCAGGTATTTTTAAATATCATCTCAAATTCACATCAAAACTATATTGATATATGCTCACATTATATTTATGATGCTTTCTGTTCAAATTTGATATCTGTAATGTATAAAAGCTACAAATTGTTTCAAAATTGATTCAATATTAGAGAAAAATTTTGATGTTTTCTCGTTAAAAACTGCAAAATGTAGTTCTGGGCAATTTAAGACTTTTTTGTTTACTATTTTATGCAAAATAAATTGCAAAGATGCTAATGTTTAATAAAATGGGACAAATACATGCTGTAATTTATGATTTTTGTTATAAAATGGCACTTTATTGTAAATAATTCAATTTTTTCAAAAATGATGTTTTTAAAACTGTATTAATCTTTTTCTCAGAATGTAAGGTATAAATGTACATAAAATTTTTCCCCTCATGTTACTGATATGTAACTATATATATTCCAGTGAGTTTTTTGAGGAGTTTCCCAAAATATTTGATTGGAGGTCCATATATCGTGACAAAAAATGTTTGTTTTTGAGCAAACTAAACAATATATTTTAAATATTTCACTTCATTGCAAATATTGTTTATTTATTGTTCAGACAAGTTTTTAAGCTTTAATATTCAAAGGTTTTACAATAATAGCTAACTAATTATAACTCAGTTGTGTAATGCTTTTTGTCATTGCGAGAAGCTTGTTGCATGCATAAAAATACACACATTTCATGTTTAAAAACATAAAAACAGTTTTATTTTTGACTTTTTTTGAAATATTTTGTACAGTCAAGAGAAAATTTTGAAACTTTTAGAAATTGTGTTTGCATGGAATCGTACAAATCCATAATTCAATTTTTCTAATGTCGTAAAATCACATATTCCCAAATCATGACTTTTACATATTGATACATGTTTACATTATATTTATGATGTTATAAGGTCAAATTTGGCATTTGTAATGCATCGAAGTTAAAGATTCTTTATAGATTGTTACATAATTTGTGAAATTGATGCAAAATGCTAAAAAAAATCTCGTTGAACAAAAACTGAAAATTACTATATATATATTTTCTGAACATTTTAATGTTTTTTTGTTTCCTATTTTATGTTTAAAAATTAAGAAGATACTAATGTTTAATAAAATAGGGTAAATACATGTTGTAATTGATTATTTTTGTAATTAAGTGCCTTTTTACACTTAAGATGCAATTATCTCAGAATGATTGTTTTCAAACTACGTGTACCTTTTTCAAAGAATCTAAAAAATCAATATACTTGCAATTTTTACTGCACATAAATAATATGTAACTATATATAATAGAGCTACTTTCTTGGAGAATTTCCCAAAATATTTTGCTCAGAAGCAGTTATCGTAAAAAAAAATGACAATTTTCACAAATTTCAAAGCGATACTTTTACGATGAATTTTTTTGAAAAAAGTAAACAATATATTTGAATTATTTACTGTTATCTAAATAAAAAGCCCTAATTATTATACAGCCAAAAAAAATTTGAAGTTTTTATATTCAACAATTTCTGAGAAACAGGTTCCTAAAATGGCTCAATTTAACATTGTCGGTATAGGCCCTACCGACTACTTTTAAGGTCAGGTGATCGAGCTGGCTTCAGCGTGCACTGAATTATTTCTCAATATCATCATCCACAATGGCTGAGGCGTTTCCTGTGTGGTCTCGTATTATCATCTTATTACACGAAAGCATCACCTTTTACCTCAGCATATGGAAACACATAAGCATCCAGGATGGCATACCTTTTGGTGTGAAGATTAAAATTTCCACCGGAAATAACATAGAAGTTTGCGCATCCACCGAAAAACATCACCTCAAACACATACGCTGCCTGATCTGTATGCATCTTTTTCAAGGATGTGCCATAAATTAATACTAGTTCCAGGATCTCTCCAAATGAAAATACGCCTATCAGTTTCAAGGTTAAACTTGATCTCATCCGTAAAGAGAACAGCCCTCCATTGATCACGCGTCCAGTAGACATGTTGACGTGCACACTGCAAACGTTCCTGCCTATCACGTGACGTGAGTGGGATGCAAATGGCTGGTCATCTCGTATAAAGACTACGTTCATGAAGCCTTTGACGCCTGGTTGAAATTGATACTAACCTTCCGGTGCTTGTAGAGAGTTAGCTTCTGAGTTCAGCCTGAGTTGCAGCTCTATTCCTTCATTTTTCAATAACGAAAAATATCGGTCATCGGTACTCATAATAGTGTGTGGCTCTCCTTAGCTGAATCTCCTGGATACCAAATCCGTGGTTTGAAATTGCTGCCAAATTCTATGAATCACAAACGTATTCACATTCAGCCATCTAGCCACTTCTTTCTGACATTGCTCTCCCTCTAGTCTCCCAATAGCTTATCATTGCAGTTCTTTGGTCAAATAATACCTGGAAGTCATTGTTACATTTTCGCTCAACGAGATTTCTAATCTCGGACACGCAGCGATGATTGCAGTCATCCATTTTAATGCTCCTGGCAAATACCGTATTCCGACTGTATCGACACTATTTTGCATAGTGTAGTATCGCTGAGCTTCTTTTACTTAGCAACATATTTATATTTCATTGAGATTGGTTTATTCTGGGGAGAGTTGTCACTATTTTTGTGATTTTCCTTAATTTATGGTAACCTAGGTATAAATGAGTTTCAAATGAACACATTTTACAATGTTTTAAATTCTATAATCTAATAACTTAAAATCTATAAGAAATACTTACTTAGAACATCTAAATTTCAAATTTAGACACTTAATACTATAGTGCTTGAATTAATTGGGATAAACATCTTTCTCTTGTTTAAGTTGATATGTGATTACCAGTGATGATTAAAACTGCCACAAACCAGTTATATTTGTCTCGAAGTAGATTGAAGGATCAATATTATTAAATTTATTTGTTTGATTGCTTTTAGTGGATAACTAGCTCAGTTGTAAGCCTTTCAGTGTGTCAGCTGGTTGTTTTTACTATGATTCCGTGTAGCACGTGTTTCTTTTGCTTGTTCAAAAATAGATAGTACTCCGAGGAAGCATTCTAAAATAATAGTTCTTAATGAACATACTTCTTTTACAGTGAGAGATACAGCTACTGCAGTCAGTGTGGACAAATCAAGTGTTTCAAGAAATCTTAGAACTTTTCAGGATTCCAGATCGTGTGTCTCCTAAAAGAAAAGGAAAAATGTGGGCACAAACGAAAAACTACACGAAGAACTAATAAAATTCTAATAAAAAATAGAAAATAAATATAAAAAAACAATCACTGACCTTAGAAGGGATTTATTGACTTATGAAATGAGTACTTGAACTGTATGGAAAAGACTTATGGAGGGTGGCCTTGAGGCAACAAAACCGAGGGGAAAAAACTAATTCTGACTATAACAATGATGAATAACAGTTTAGCATGGGCCAAAAATATACCGATCGTGGACTGTTAACAACTGGAATGAGGTGATTTTTAGTCATAAAACATATTAAATTGTCCCCGGATACAAATCAAGTATAGTTAGAAGAAGTGTTGGTGAAACTTTGAAACCAGATCATATTCAATGGACTGTAAAACATCCTTTTACAACGATGTTCTGCAATTTTTCACAACAAAAGGCAGTGGAAGATAAGTTCCTCTTAAAGGCATGATGAATTCTGTCAAATACATAAAAGCGTTTCGCAATTGATTGTTCCATTTATGGAAACATTTGATGGAACATTTCAATATGACTTGGCCCCTTGTTACACTTCGAAATTATTTCAGACTTTTCGGCCGGAGAATAAAATAAAAGTGCTTGATTGAATTGGTAATTCCCAAGAATTATAAATCTTATTGAGAATGCTTGACATATTCTAAAGAATCGTTCAAAGATGAATTGCACGATAACAAAAAAATTATAAAAAGGGTTATAAAAGTGTGGTTCCACAATGATGAAATCAAGAACATGTGCGGGGTACACTAGAGATATCAATGCCAAGACGTGTTGAAGAATCATTTCTGCTAAGGACATACTTCGTACTAATACAAATATTTTTCAATCTACTTAAGCTAGATAATGATTAAAAGCTAAGTGTCTTTATAAAACCGTTTCTTCCTATTTGTCCCAATTAATTCGAACAGTATGGTAATTTGCTTAGTAATATCTGCAACATTATTTAATCAAAGTGGCAAATAAAGATGTCTTTTATGCTTATTTAAAGGAGACAGATCCTCATTTTGAATATTTAAGATAATTTTTTTTTCTTTTTTTATCCCATAAATAATTCCAGGTTTATATCAATCATTTGAATGTTCTTGTCGTTTCTGTGAAAGTTGCTTTATTACGGCTGTATAGAATATTATCATCTAATAAATGAATATTTAACCTTCAATTGTCATAGACTATCACTGTGAATAGTCAGTTTATATATATATATATATATATATACTATATGATTTCCGATAAAAGAGCTTCTTTTTCAATATTGTGTGTTAGTATTATAACGAAATATTATAACTTTATCTCTGTCGATAAAAGATAAAAAAAAATATTTAAGTATAACAATTAGCGAAGTATTCAAATTTTACAGAAATCCCAACCATGAATACAAGGAAATTGGTAAACAATATTTCTTTGATATGCAAATTATAAATATTATAATTTTTTATACTCATTTGACCTTAATGTCGCGACCGCGGTAGCCGAGTGGTATAGGTATCGGACCGTGGCTTGCCTTGTCACGAATTCGACCCCAATACCACTAGACCCGCCGTGTAGGGCAGAGATGCACGTTAAATCTGTCGAGAGCTGAAACGTCCTCCTGTTGGTGTTATGTGGTAGTTAGGAGGAGGGTGCCAGCTCAGGTGTCGTCCACATCACTTGACCATGGTTCAAAATTACGTGGTCCGTCGCCAAAAGCCCTCGTGTAGCTAAACAGTGCGACGTTAATAATCAATCAATCAATCAATTAACCGTAATGTTTTAATGTACTCTAGAAATTACGTGTTTATATGTAAAGCTTATTTCAATTACAACATTGAGAATTTTCAATCATACACTATAGGTTTGTTAAATTAAAATGAAAAAGTCATCTCTCTTATTTTTAAAAGGTATACATGAGTTTGCGTGCGTGTGATACGAATAATCTTTTTGAGAAAAAATAATTCGTTTTAACCAAAGTTTGAATTTATTTTAGACCATTCTTTTTGTAAATTGTTTCTCTTTGTGAAAAAAAAATAAAAATCTGTATTTTGAATTAATTCGTGAAGAATTTTATTAAATAACCTGCAAATGTATAATTAATTTCATGCCTAATTTCATAAATAATCGCATACGTACTTTTTTGTACTCACATGGTAAGCAATAAATCAAAGAATTAAATTTTAACAATGATTGCTACTGTTATTTTCAAATTAAAAAGTTAGTCTAATTTTTGCAGGTTATACATTTATTCAAATATTTGAAGAACAAAAAACATATCAATTTTTAAGAACACATTTTAGAAATAGAATTACATTCTGCATGTTATTATCCTTCCTTCAACACAGGGAATATATTTGTTCAGTATAGTATAAGACTGTGAAAAAAATTGAGCAACTTATGGATTTACTTAGCAACATTTCTCTACAGTTATGATTATGAATATTGTTTGTGCATTGCGTCCGTTTTGTTCTAATCTTCAAAATTAAGTATTACTTTTTGAATATTCTCAGTAAAAGTTTGTTTTTGAAAACACTAAACAAAATATTTGAAAAATCTCACTTGATTATAAATATAAATGTTTATTTATTGTACAGAGAGACAAGTTTTTAAGCTTTAATATACTCAGAAGTTTCTCAAAGAAAGCTCAAAAATAGCTCAAATGTGAAATCGTTGCACACGAAATTTATCATATGCATAAAAATACGTAAATTCCATGTTTAAAAACATAAAACAGTTTTATTTTTACTGTTTAAGAAATCATTTATTCGATTTAAAAAAAATTTGCATTTTAAAACTTTTAGAAACTGTGTTTGCATGTGAAAAAACAAAACACAAATGAAAACTTTCGAAATGCTGCATAATCAAGTATTCTCTCATGCAATCACAAATTCATACTAAAACCATATTGATACATTTTCACATTATATTTATGATACTTTGTGGTCACTTTTGATGTTTGTAATGCATCACAGCTAAAAATGTTTCAAAATTTGTTACAGAATTTGAGGAAAATGATGTAAATGCTACAAAATATCTTGCTTAACAAAAACTGAAAAATGCTATGTATGTATTTTGAGGGCAATTTAAGACTGTTTTGTTTCCTATTTTACATAAAATAAATTAAAAGGAAACTAATGTTTAGAGAGTAATATAGGACAAATACATGTTGTAATTCATTATTTTTATGATGAAGTGACTTTTTACATTATAAATGCAATTTTCTAAAATGATTTTTTTAAACTGCGTGCAGTTTTTATCTCAGAATCTACTGATTGAATGAACATGCAATTTTTACTGCATATAAATAATGTTCAACTACGTATACTGAAGTAAGCCTTTGGGGGTTTTCCGAAAATATTTTGCTAGAGAGCAGTTAGCGTAAGAAAAAGGACAATTTTTAAAAAATTTATAGTAGTGATACTTTTATGTAGCGTGTTTTCAAAAAAATAAGCAATATATTTGAAAATTTCACTTTAGTATAAATGCAAAAGTATACTTAATATACAGACAAAAATGGAAGGTTTTATATTTAACCTCTTCTGAGAAAAAGGTTCATAATAAAGATCAATTTAACATTGTCGTCATAGATGGTACCAACTCACTCAAGATGCTTTTTGAACAATCTGCTTTGTCTGAAATATTTACTTTTTTGTTTTGTTGTGTAATTTTTATTCTTCAGTTCTTTTCCAAGTCCATTTTCAAAAAAGCATTGTTTTTAGAAGAATCGCAATTCTCTCTTAAAATGGGATCGCTGAAAATTATTTTCAAAAATAACAGTTGATAAAAATTTGTAGAAATATATTTCATACTGTGCTTGATTGCCTAATTTAGGATTTAAATACATGATTTAGAAGTAGGATTATTCCTATTTTAATTTATTAGGGATGGGAAAATATTGCAGAAAACATCGATTATCGTTTCAATTGATAGTATCTCTAAAAGAAATGTGAATTCTTCTTAAATACTTATCATAGCGCTAAGTATGGGAATAAAATTGTTATTGTATACCTCTTTAATAGGAATATATCTTGTTTATTTACTATTTTTACTTCGGGTTTTGCCAAAAAATATATTTAAAAATATTTTAATGTTTTTAAAATTATTTTACACACAAGTTTATTCTAATTCAGGTGATACTAATAATAAAACTAAATAATCACGGTTCCGAACGTAGACTGATTCTTAAAGTAGCTATTTCATAGGTATGCGTGGCCGCGGTAGCCGAGTGGTATAGGTATCGGACCGTGGCTTGCTTTGTCACTGGTTCGAGCCCAGTACCACTAAAGACCCGCCGTGTAGGGCAGCGATGCACGTTAAATCTGTCGAGAGCTGAAACGTCCTCCCGTTGGTGTGGTGTGGTAGTTAGGAGAGGGGGTGCCAGCTCAGGTGTCGTCCACGTCACTTGACCATGGTTGAAAATTACGTGGTCCGTCGCCAAAAGCCCTCGTGTAGCTGAACAGTGCGACGTTAATATTCAATCAATCAATCAATTCATAGGTATGCTTGCTACGAATGTTACCATCTCTTACATTTAAAACTTCCTGACATCATTGGTATCAGTGTTCTCGTCCTGGAGGCTGTCTGGCTCACGGTTTTACAAGACAGGACCAAACTCTTCTAACCTGCTTTCGAAATGGCCATATCAAAACAATGAAATTTTCCGAAGGATGCAAGAGCTTTGAAATGGGCACGAACTGTTCTTCTGAGCCGGCCACGCCTGCTACTATCCTCGAGTGCCTGGGGCTCACCCAGCAGGATTTAGCAGACGATCCCTTGCTGGTGTTGGGCTTTCTGAAAGTGTACGATGTCACGAACCTGGTCTAGCACTGCTGACCAATGGGGGCGTGCAACAACAACAAAACTTCCTGCCATCCCATTAAAACAGAATGCATTGGAGGATGTGCACCATTTATCATTTTTAGTAGACTGGGCTCGCTTCTAGCTCTCGAAAGTGACAGATGCGTCAAGATATCACTTGACCAGAACATTTCTTGAGAAAATCATGGACACTGTCTTTAAATACATGCTTGGACTTGAGAATTACTACTCACTTTTTTGATATGGTTTGAACATTTCAGATAACATCATAGAACTTGAATCTCAAATACGAAGAACATTTCTTCGTATAGACTACATGATCTCTAAATTCTTTGGTATTGATAAGGTCTACGATTGTAACAACCCACTTGGTGTCGTTAGTTTTTGGGGGTTGGAGCAAAGATGAACCATAGCACTTTTAACACAATTTTATTAATCATTTTACTTAATCAACCGACGCAACTAAAGGTAGGAAATGCACTTAATAATAGCCGGAAGAGCAATCGCATAGTCTTAAAGCTACTAACATATAACTAAAATTACTTAACTGAATCCTGTAGCGCTCTTAACTCCTACCTTTCAATTCTCTGTAAATATCTTGTTTAACTATACAGCTACACCGGTCGTTCGCTTGATCACAATTTAATCAACTTTTAATCGCCAACTATCAACCATCGACCATCTTCCCGTACGCTAATGCCAACTTTGAAGTAGAAGCTCTCATTTAACTAAATCTCGTCTTTTTCACCTAGAAACTTTTTCAACAGAACTTACAGTTAAAGAGAATAATTTTACCCAACAAATTAGTAGAAACTTCGCGAATAGACCCGTTACAACATATTCTTTCAAATTAAATTCAATTGCTATCTCTCCTCAGTTTATTTTATGCTCGTGATCTTCAGATTCCATCGAAGGAAATATTTATATGGGCTTCATTGAGCGCATTTCCATAAATTGTTGCAAAATGCCATTAATCTCATGATTCAATTAAATAATTTCAATGGTACTTTCAAAATACCTCTACTAAAGTACTTTTAAATAGCTCTCAACACACAAACTAATTATGATTATTTCTGCCAGAGAAAAACCTACAACTTGGCACAGAGATTTTTCGTGGAAGTAAAGCGAACGCTGAGTTATTTGATTATAAATAAATATTTTTGCCGCACATATCATTGCTCCTACAACCTTGTGAGAAGAAGCTGAATCTTTTCTAAAGGTTTAAAGATTTTGTCCAACACATATTAGGGCGTTGATCATACTTCACTACTTAGAATCTATACAACTACTGTCACTTCAAAGTAGAATTATGGTTGTGTGAGATATACGGCTTTTTGTGTGGGGTCGTCCGTTTGTTCTGAGAAGACTTGACGCTGTGCATCATTAAGCACTTCGCATTTGTTGTGGAGCTTTTCGCATGTCACCTTTGACTAAGCTTTCTTCTTGCTATAAGCCATCTTTTGCAACAATGTATTAGTTGTCCTCAAATAACGCTTCTGTCTATTATCCATCATTTACACTCTTACATGGATCTCTTGATTTAAAACACTCTTGACCGCTTGCATCAAATTCGTAGAAATTGCATTTCCCTCCTTTGTTTGCGCGTCCGTACACTTCTTGAGGAACCTAATCCCTCTTTTATCTCTGATATTTAAATCCCATTTTTTCGTAGTCTACTTGGATTACACCCACTGAGATTATTTTCCGACTATTTAAAGTGCCGCATTTGCAGCCACTTATAATAATAGTTGT
>BMAU01014459.1:982500-1012297 GCA_019973935.1 Trichonephila clavipes | reverse complement strand
TATATATATGACATTTGAATATATATATTTGACATTTGAATATATATATATATATGCTGGATCCACAAAGCATTGCTTAACCTAATTCGATGGCCTAATTCAGTGACAGCTTTAGAAATCATAATAGGTCTCCAGTTATATCCAATGACTTTTTTGTATCTACAATTGTTGTGTCTGCTGAATTCCCATTTCTTACTTCTTTAGCACTGTAGGTTCTAGTACTTCTTCTTTTTATTTTATTATACTTTATATTTTATTATACTATATATATATATATATATATATAAACTTTACACACCTAGCAGTAATGTTTTTTTCTTGCCAGCACAATTTATTGCCTATTGTTATAAACATGGGATCAGAAAATCACACACTCAGGCTATTGAATAATATTAAGTGGAACTGGAATGTAGACAGTTGACAGCAATATGCAATTACTGTTTAAATATTTAAACCATTTTCGTTGCATGGCATATTTCAGAATACCTAAATTGCCACTTTTTTCTCTCTCATCTTAATTGTTTTTTAATAATATAGGTTTTTATTGTGATAACGAAATTAAAATAAAATTTAAATACTGATTAAAAATGGCATTTAGTATAGTTGTTCTTTTGTAACGAAAACAAATATCAAAACTTTGGCGTTAAACATTTTTTTTAAACATGTTCCAATTTACACATACTCATTTTCAAATAAAGATAGTAACTGGTATGAGTTAAATAGGTAAAGTTGATCAAAATAACGGGTACAAGAAGAGCTTCTTAATAATACTTTCATGCATTTGATATCGAAAGAAAAAGTTAAAAAAACACGCACAAAATTAATAGAGGTTTTTTGCAGGTAAAACAAAAATAGTTTTACATTAAAAAACAAGTGTTATATATGTATACAAGAATTAAATAGTTTTACTGTTTCAAGAAATGGGGCTTTTTTAAAATTCAAATGCTTTATATCATAGCTTCTCAAACTTTCAATGTTTGTGACCCAAAATTCAATCATTATTTTTATCACGCCCCCCTCCGTATAGCAACAATGTATTAAATTCAATAATACTACAATTTGAGGCTAAAGCTACAATAGGACGTTAACCTCTTAAATGCCACCAACGTATATAAACCTCTTTCACAGCCAACACGTTAATTGCTCCGAGTGTATTTATATCCGAAAGTACAATCTTTTATGTGTACTGCTATCCATAAAATTATTCCGAAGGCTTTGAAATGTAATCAAAGGACCTTCTTTACTTATTCCTTTTCCTCCCCTCTCCTTAATACATCACATACACACACTTACGTGGAAAACGGAGGCATTGGGGAGTGAATTGCGTAACTTCGAATCGGCAGTGAAGGGATTATTTATAAATCGTACGAATGATCAAGATAAGGGTTAATTTTGCACATAACTTTATGTGTTGCAAGTCCATGGGGTCACTGGTAATTATTACTCTTGTTCTTAATTTAATATTGTTTATTCAATTATAAATTACAACGTGCAATACTGATGCATTTATAAGCGTATTATATCAGTGTAAATGTGTATTTTATTTTTTATTATGTCAGAATGCATTTTATTTGTTTACTTTCATTAAATCAATATATATATTTATTTATAAAAATCTTTCGTTATCGACTTTTCAATATGCTCGTGCCCCCTCGTAGACTTATCACGTCCCCTAAGGGGGCGCTCCCCACAGCTTGAGAAACGTGGCTTTACATGTATTAATAAATGATTGTTGATTCATTATGCGGTTGCGTATATATACGTCATTCTGACATAAGATTTAGGCTCTCCAACAAAGATCACTCTTTTTTGCGTCCAATCGATCATATTCCATCAGATAACTGCGAAAAAATTCAAAATTGTACGATCTATGGATGAGATACTCCATCGTGATAAACCCCTTCCATTTCGCTTTAGTTTGACGACCCGTCAAAAAAAAGTCTTCATTCGTGACTGAAAAAAAATCCCTAAAAGTTTTCCCTCTATTCCCTGAACTTTTGTCCCATTTCGCACCAGTTTTAGTTCGAAAGAATACTTCTTTATTCTGCAGAAACTAGCATTTTTTGCTGAGAAATATAATGGAATTTTTTTTTTTGCATTTTATTTTTAAGAGATTGATACTTTAATAGAAGGATTTGGGAGGTATAAGGTATTAGTGTTTATTTTTAAAAGATTCCGAAGTTTACAAAAAAACCGGATTTTTGAACAAAAAATCCTTTCTTATTTAGAAAATGGATTCGACTCATAATAGCTTTTTGAGTAAAAAGGATGTTCTTTTTCTACTGTTGCGCTTATCTTATTACAAATTATTGAAAAGTTTTTGCCAGCGAAATGGTTATATGATATTAAATAATTTTTTTAAGAAATTGAACGGATTGTAAAAGAATGTTCAGATGTAACTATAAGCTACGAGACAGATTTTCTTGACAACTGAAAGAATAAAGGAAGATTACGTTCCCTTATGAGAAGGTATAAATAATATTATATATATAATTCGAAATCACTTACAACTTATTTTTCTCTAAGCGAAGACTATACAAAAAATAAGGCAGTTGTGTACTTTTTCTGCGCCAAGACTTTTGTTAAAAATAAAAACATTAACTGACACTTCGCAATGCTTTCCATGATACTGTATGACTATATACTGTATGTTTTCACGTTATTGATATCTAAGTCCAAGCATTAATATTTCGATTATATTCAAAAACAATATTATACGGCTGGCAACTTTATTTGAAAATGTTAGTGCTTGAATTTTTAAAACGGAAATATATTTATTTATTACGTCCTAGTAGCATGATACCTTCTAATTCAATTTGCACAGAATACGTTCTTATTGGCTATCAATTCCACAAAATAAAACGCTGCACGATCCATGTCAGATTATATGCAGCAGCTTGTCTGTTACCAGGAATTAAAAACTTCTATACATCACTTTATCCATCATATAGGGCAAGAGACTTGGGATCAACAGGTCATCAAAAAACTACATAGCATTCATCCTTCCACTGCTCATTGGGCACCAATACCAGTACGAGAACATGACTCGACTTCATATCGTACACACCCGTCGGACGCACAGACATTTGCTGCTAGGAGAGAGTCCCCAGTATGCGACCTTTGTCAATGTGACCTTTCCATTTTACACATTTTAATATAATGTCCAAAATATTCATCTAAAAGAAACACCTTTTTAAAACTAATATTTTAACTTTAACTGATTTGGTTGGGGAAACTCCCCATCCAAACCTTTTTGCATTTTTACACTCAATTGATATTTTGCATGAAATATAATTTTCTTATAAGGATTTTATTGTACCATTGGATTTGTTTTTAAAAAAAGAGAGATCCATAAAATTTTACATTTATGCAATTTTAAATACTTTGCTCAATTTTATATTTTTCTTTTGGCATTTTTATATATATATATATATATATATATATATATATATATATATATATATATATATATATATTGTGTGTATAAATTTTTAAAATTTTAATATACTAATGAATGTGTGGCGCAGTATAACCAAACTTAGCTATTGAACCAATAATTTCAACAATCAATCAATCAACAACAAAATCATTGTTACGAAACTTCGTCTAACTCTAATAATTCAAAAACATGACTTTTTATCTATACATCTCCCACAAGACCCCTGGGGACTCGATTACCACAAAATCTGTCCTTAGTAGATCTATATTCAGCAAAAGCAATATGCCTGCCGTATTAAGGTCTAATATTAAAGATCTCGTTAAGAGTGAGTGAGTGAATCATTTTTATTCTAGATATATGCAAATTATAATATTGTTTTTTGAGAATTAATTTTGTTAAATAGTTCTCCTACTGTACTGATAACTGAGACTGAATATGTATTTTTAATACTTTTTTATTGGCAAACTTCCAAATATCAATAGATTACACCAGTCTATATTCCACACAGTAAGGAACAAACAATCAGTTTTTGAAATAAATTTACTAACGAAATTCTAGACTAAGTATGTGCTTGGAGGAATAAAAAGATATCGAATTATAATAGAGGTAAATAAGATACTACTTGTAGCTTAGTTGTACCTTACCCCTGTCCTTATTCAAATCCAAATTCACCACATACCAATCAACTTTACATATTGATAAATAGGACCAATCAAAAAGTTAAATTCACCACTTGAAAAACAAAATAGAATTGAAAATGGTTACCTTTATTTGTATCCTAAAATTTAATGTTAACTTACTTTTTGAGATAATTAACTATGTTACTTATACATTTTTCTTGGTCAATGTCATCTGCAGAGAGATGCCATCCATTGTATTAACCGTTCTAGAATTGTAGCTTCCATCTCCTCATCTAAGGGACCCTCAAGTGGCTCAGCAAATTATAATCTTGCTGACAATATTTACTAAAGAATGCAATACATTTATAAGATATTTGACGTAAAATTAAGTTTCATATGAGTTTATTTATAACCGAACATATTTTTAACATCACCTCTATAACGTATGTGTGAATCGCATTTTAAGAATAGAGTATTTAGTTAATTATAATTTAGTGTAAACTATTTTAGTTAGTGAATATGGGTTTGATGGAATCGATAAAAAATAACAAAATCATGCTTAATGATATGATAAAAACCAGAGAGAGAGC
Source organism: Trichonephila clavipes (assembly GCA_019973935.1). Lineage (NCBI taxonomy): Eukaryota > Metazoa > Arthropoda > Arachnida > Araneae > Nephilidae > Trichonephila > Trichonephila clavipes. Next base: position 1,007,648 of record BMAU01014459.1, on the reverse strand, counting down.
CTTGAATGGATACATATTGGGATATTTGTCAATGATATCGTTACACGTGTTTTTATGTAATGCATCTCTTTATTTCTAGATTCCCAGTGTTCAATTCCAAATAGAGATCTAGAGATTTCACAGTTTTCTTTCGTTAGCAGACCAATGAAACATATAGAAGAGCAATAAAAAATCAGATGATATCATATCGGACAGTAATAGATTCAATAAAAATAAATCGAAGCAAGAATTAATATTGTCGCTGATCCAAAAGAAATAAATGTCTTTGACATTTTAAATTTCTTTATCGGATCGAGAAATATACTTTTAAAATTCCCTTTCGTAAGGATTACCAAGAATATGTGACACAAATTGCCACACGTGTCACAGACGCTTCAGCGTGTTTCTTGAATAATAAACACCATTCTCGTGATGTATTCGAATCTTTGTTGAATGAAACAGTGCCAGTCTTTCTAAAACACACCTTGAATAATCATTGTGGGATTCAGAGATCAAATTAGTTTTTTATCAACTTCAAACCTTTAGTAATTTAATTGCTCAATTTCCTTAGATAATATACGAAGAGTGACATAAAATTAACCGAAATTTATTTTTGTTATTTCTTTATTTGCATTTTTATTGAACTCTACTTTAACCCCTTTTTAAAGTATTGTCCATATGTATCAAGACTTGACAAAACGTTTTTTCCATAATTCAAAACAATTCTGAAACTCTAGAGGAAGGGCAATTTAAGAGTTTTCCACTAGTCAGATGCTTGCTTCGAATTTTGGATCGTACCAGTAATAGCATGACTCATCCCCAATCACAATTCTTATAAGAAAATTTGAATCGTTCTGCACTTAGCACTCTTCAAATCATGGCAAACATTGGCGCGGTGTTCCCTTTGAGATCACAGAGCAAATTTTCTCATCATCTTTGAACAAGCGAGAAGCAAATTTTACAGACATTAATCTCATGGTGGAGCCTTCGGTTAAAATTCACTGGACCGTGTTTCGTGATACGTTTATTTTCTTGGAAATTTGGGCAATGGTCTTTCAAAGAGCTTCATCAGTTGGGTGATTGATTTTGGCAATGTTTTCGTCTTTTCTTCCTGTAAAAGTAAGCTCTGGGCTTGTCATGTCTTCACCTGACTTTTTGCCGGATTTGAAACAAAAAAACCATTGTAAACATGTGATCTTCTCAGAGCATTATCATTAAAAACTTGCCAAAATATCCCAAAATCTTGGCTACAGTTTTACTTAACGGAAAGCAAAATTTCACACACTCTTTCTTTCATACACTCTCTACCTCGGCTAACTTACTACAGTAGAATGTCGTTTATCCGAACGTTTATTATCCGGAGCGTCAAATACCCGGATCCGTTTTCTTTTTCTTTCTTTCTTTTTTTTTTGTCAACTACATGCACTGCATATGAATACGTTTTCGAACAGTGCAATGCTCAACAGTTGTTTCGCGCAAGGCCAAAAGTGACGGGAAAACCCAAGGTCAGTGATATTTAGGGAATTTCAGTTGTGTGATTTGCTAAACATCTGCGCGGGATATTAGGTCAGTTGGTTTCCAAGTGAGGGAGTGTATACATGCTCTTTTGTTGAGTTGTGAACTGATATGGCTTCGAATTCGAAATGGAAGCGCAACGTCTTGAACAAAGTTTTGTGGAGATTTTTTTGGCGAAGAAAGTGTTGCTGATTCTGCTGAAAAGTTCAATATGAAAGACGCATGTTACATGTTTGTCGAAGCGTGGGACTTGCTCAAAAGACAAACACTGAAAAATACACGGAATAATCTGTGGCGAAATTTGGAAGGCTAAACAGGCCTCAATGACGACCACAGAGAGGAGATTAACGACTTAGTCCAATCGTTCCCAGGATTTCAAGAATGCGATGAAGAAGATGTAGAAACCTGGATGACATGCAATACAGAAGACAGTGTATTTCAAATGCTAAATGATGACAAGATTGTGACTTCCGGGAAAGGAGAATCAGAGACCTTGTAACGGAAAAACGACGGCGGGCAATGGTACAGCAAATATTTTCCACAATAAAGGTAAAATTGAGACATTTTGCATTTTCTTCAAGCACGTTTCCGGCATGTGATGATTTTCAATCTTTGTATAGTGTCCGGTTTCACATACTGCATGGATCGCATTCAGTTTTCTGTTATTAGAAGAAGCGCGGTTTCCGAACACTTCCCGGTCCCATTTGATTCAGATAAACGACGCTCTACTTCAGTTGCCGAAGGTTTGTAACAGGAACGCACACAACATAGCAAAACAACTAATCAACTTAACTCAGACTGTTGCTAGCTCACTAATGGTGTCGTGGGAGACCCCCACATTCGCGTGCAACAGTTCGGTTCCTGTTATTTTTGGGCCCTCCCTCGTATGTATTGGTTTAAGATGAACTGGATTTTCAAGAATCTTTCAGTTTTGTTTGCTATAAGCGTTTTATATTTCTTTGTTGTTATTACTTAAACTGTAACGCGTAATCAAACTTTGATCTAATTATTTTTTTATTTGATCCTTTTTTAAATTAAACTTTAAAAAATGATGGAGTACGTTATAGGTAAGGATCATTCATGAGTATGAAAAATGCGTATTATTTTTGTGTTTAGAACACGTTGCCTTCTATTACGAATATAAATATTTCCGTACCTTTAGAAACTTAGAATAGGGAACACCATTTAATAATTTTCTTTCTTGAATTTAATAGAAATTGTCAAGTCAATATTTTTAAGGTATACATTTCCTGCTTTAGTTTAGATCTATTTTATTGTTTTGCGCCTAAATTTTCCAATCATGAAAAGGGAAAATTTTAAAATAATTGTATCCATGTGTTTATTTAATTTAATAATATTCATTAAATTCATTATTTTATTTCAAACCATCTACTTGAGATTAATTCTTGAAATGTAACATCTAAATTCGGTAAAACTTAATGCTTCCAATTTTGAGCTCAGAGTATATTGAACAAAAAATGCATTTTAGCATAGTAATAAATTGAAAAGAATAAAAAGGGCTGCATTTTCACAAAAGTACCTCATCTACGATTCTTAAAAATGTTCGTAAAAATTATTGAAACAAAGGTCTTTTTCCTCTTTCGATATTTTTTTCACTAAAACAAACCATTCTAAAAATATTCATTAATTTCTTCCAAATTTTCATTTTAATTCTTATTGGTTTCTTTACCGAAATTTAATCCATCAAAATGCACATACAAATGTGCGAGAAAACTGCTTTAATCTATTTACTCATACTGATCTATGCTCTCTTTTCTAAGATAAATGACTAAATAAACGTCTTCAGACGTTCAATTAAGGCAGTTAAGGTTACAGACGTATTTCTAATCGATACTGTATACCACCAGACAGAATCCTAACTTCTTTTATTTCTCACCCACTAACTTTCACTTTCAAGATATCGACTATCTAAAATTTATAATCAAATTAACTTCGTATTTAAGTTACGGATTATTTAAGATAAACTGTAAACATTTTTTATAAAATCAACTTTAAAAGTATTCATATAATGTAATTTAAGAGTTTTGGCTAAGCTATATTATAGTTATTAATTTTTCAAATAGTGTTTCTAATAGTGTTCTTGAAGACTTGGAAGTACATTTATGTTTATAGAATGTAATTTGTGATGAAAGTTACGAAGTCTCGACTTAAAGAGTGTAAAACTTGTTAAACTCGTAAGCTCACAGGAGAGCTAAATTCCCATAAGATGTATTAAATAAATCAGTTATTTTGTATAAATAAATACACTTACAAGATTATCAGGCCAATAACAAATCAACTAGATATAAAATTAGTATTTAACACCTCTTTTCAAGTAGCGGGTTATACCTTCACTTAATACCTTAACTTTTCAAGATATTTTTAATATTCATCCCCATCATATTTTGACAAATTAAGCAATACGTAATTTGCAATAAAGTATTTGAAATGCTTTTGTACGCTCTGATAAATAAAAAAAAAAAGATTGCAAAGCTTTCTTCATTGGAAGACTGTAAAACCATTTTCCCAAACATTTTTTTCTTACATATGTTTAATAATTATTTTCATATAGGTATTAATCTTAATTACCTTAAAGCAATACATTTCATTAATACAGTATCTCATAGTATTGTTTTTAATTTAAGACTTCAGAGGCATTATGCTGTAAACTGGATATCAGTGAACAGGATTTCAGATGTATGATTGATTACCTATTGAACAAACACAAATGTTTCCTGAAAAAAAATATCTTGCACTTTCGAATTCAAGATAGAATGAAGAAAATCAAGTTTGGATAGGGGAAATTCAAAAACAAAATCAACAAAAAAGGGATTAAACGCATTTATAAGAATAATTAAAATATTGAAAATATAGCTAAATAATTCATGTAGCTAAATATTATTCCAAATGTAACATCATCGGCACTTAATGTTAAATTTTCATAGTAGTTATATTGGTAAATGGTTGTAATCATTTTTAAAAAAATAGTAAAAGAGCATAAATTCTTACCTAATTGCCTCCTAAAACACCATTAAATGCTAATTAAAAATGAAATTCACTTCAGTTCAGTCAGTATATATCTTAGTACTAACTCTAAAGTTAAGGAGAACCCTCCAGAAGGTTTAGAAACTATACAATAGAATAAAATTTGATTATTTTTAACTTTCGTAAAAGTGTGTGTAAGTATTATGCCAGTCTCAAAAAAAGAAATATCATTGCTCATTCAATTGAAGCACATGGTAAGTTTATATAATTTAAAAACTCTTTTAATATTGTAAATATAACTGAATGTTAAAAACATTTTCCTTTCAATCTTAGAAATATGTTTTTTTCATGTAATCAAAGTACTCTTCTGCATGAGATAGAATTTTTAAGTTGATTGATCTTCTTCTATTGATCTCAAAAGTCAGAGTGATGGTGATGTGTTCCTAGATTAAGTTGATAAATGGTTCGACTGATATTATTTTTTTCTTGAAATCTGAAAGATAGATAGAGCCTTTTTTCTGGAAAAGATAGCTTTTAAGATAAAGTAGAATTTTTTCTACTATGAAAAGACTGAAATGTTCTACGCAAGGGTCAATAACATTATGAATAAGTGATGAATATTCGCGCTGAAATAGAAGATTCAAAAAATCTTAACATGCACTGATCGTGTACTCTACAATCATTTATCGCAGTTTTTTGCTTCAAATTATCTTTAAATTGGAAATTAAGCGTGTTTTTTCATAATTTGAAATAGCAGTGGGTCATGCTCGGCAGCTTGTGGAATGTGTTATCCAATCACGGGTACGAAACCTACCACACCTGAAGACCCGTCGTGTAGAGGGGCTAATGTATTTGACGTTTGTCCTGGCTCAGAGTCCTAAAGTTGTTGCGAAGTTGGCGCTTGTAGAGGAGAGACTAACAGCTCAGGTATAGTACTCATCCCTCTCCGAACTTCAAGATTAACCCCTTCACGGTTCATTTTATATTTTGGTTATGAATAAAAAATGATAACTTTTTAAGCTTGTTTGAAAACATGCATATATTTTTAAACATAACAACATCATTCGCATACAAAATTTCATAAAAATTAATGTAAAGAAATCTATTTAAATAAATGAGTCATTTACCTGTAAAGTTGACATTCTGGGGGTTAGAAATCATTCGATTTTGGAGTAACTCTAAATATAAAGCTTAGAATACCTAGACTTTATCTTGAACTACAAATTTTATTCACATATTTTGCATTTACATAAATGATCATGAAATTGTTAATCAAAATTTGATCGTGCATGATGAATGCGAAAACACGGCCCTGCACATAACAAACCATTGTAATCTGGGCAGCAGAAACTTGTTCTTCTTAATTTCTTCTCTTTACTGTCTGTCTTTGAGAAGCAAATAAGCGTCGTATTATTGCAGAAAATTCCCAAGAGTGGTACCTTGCAGTTACATGGTACCATAGAAATTGCATGTGAAATAATTCGGGAAAAAGCTATTACACACTATTAATTTTCACAGAGCCCGAGCTTCACTCTGGATGAGCCAAGGCGGTACGTCTCGCCTGCTCGAGCTCAGCATGAGAAAACCATGAAGTGATTAAGAGGTCCGTCGCCATTAGTCCATCTGTTGCTTCTGAGTAGAACAAAAATCTAATATATATTATAAATGCGAAAGTTTGTGAGGATCTTTGTGGGTTTTTCACGCAAAAACTACTGAATGGATTTTAATGAAACTTTACAGTAATAAAGCTTATACATCAGAATAGCACATAGGCTGTAATTTATAGCATTAACTATAATTTATAAAGATATTGTATGAAGTGTCCAAAATATAACGATATTTGTCAAGAAGTAGGAAAAAATTAAGCAATTCTGGCGTGCGCTGCAAAAAAGCCCACCACAGCATATATCTATCTTTTGCTTGTGAAAAACTTTTTTTGTTTTGGATACGCAAGGTGCTCGCTTCTAATTCCTCTGATCAGCATAATGCCTATTTTTTATTTCAGAATAAAACTAAATTTTGAAGGGAGAGGTGTTGTTACAATTCTCTCTTTATTTTAAGGGTTTTTTTATGATTTTATTATGCATATTTGGTAGTAAGAAATTGATCTTTTTTCCAAATAAATGCTTTTATCAGTTCTGATACTTAAAGTAAATAAACTTTCTCTTTCACACTGCATCATTTGGACAAATTTTCAAAATTTGTGTGTGGTTAGCAGTTAATTATAACGCTATAATTTTAATTGAATAGGCAGATAGAATTATGTTTATACTTAAAAACACAATATCTACTCTACTGTATTTTTTGGAGTGTGAGAGTGAGTGAATATTAATGTCGCACTGTTCAGCTACACCAGGGCTTTTGGCAACGGATCACGTAATTTTGAACCATGGTCAAGTGACGTGGACGACACCTGAGCTGGCACCCTCTTCTTCTAACTACCACACCATGCCAACTTAGAAGGAATATTCTTTGAAACCCACTCTTCAAAGATATATGGCAGCACGGGTTCCATGATGAGTATTTTTGCGAAAAAAATAGTTTATCAAAATTTAAGTGTGTCTTATGTTTTTGTATGTTAATGAAGACCTTAAAAATGATTTGACTACTTATTTTAAGTAAACGGTATATATAACTAATTTTACAGTGGAATATCTTTCATTAGTTTATTAGATCTCATGAATTAAATTTTCCAAAGTGGAGTATTTTGTTTATGTATATCCCTTAATTTTAAATGTTGTTATCCAAAAAAAATATTGTCAAACTGCAGTAAATCATAATGCGTTTGGATAAAGTATTAACGTGCATCGCGTGAAATATAATTCAGAGAGATCACTCACTAATATATTACTTAATATACCACAGTTCTAATATATATATATATATAAATGATGTGTTGGTTTGTGTATGCGCGCATAACTCAAAAAGTTCTGCATGGATTAATCTGAAATATTGACACAACGTTGCATTTGTCTCTGGTCAAGATCTTATGTACTTTTTATTTTGAAATTCTCTCTAAATTTTTTTAAATTTAATTTTTAAGTGTTTTTTTGGTGTTATGACGTCATACGACGTCACGATTCGCTCTGAATGCGAAAATTTAAACTTTACGCTTAGATTTTTCGAAATTATTGTATAACTCTTCTATGGTTATGTTTATGCGTTGTCATATTTATATATTTATTGTCCTTTGAAGCGTAATTGGGATTATTTTTCGACTAAATCTTTTTTTAAAAATTATTTTTTCAAGAACTCAAATTTTGTTTTGTAGGTTTGGCAACAGTTGGATATCATTATCGCGGGATGTTTACGACTTTGATTAAATTCTACATCGTGTTTTTTCTGTAATATTAAGCTAAATTTATTTCTCTTTATTAAGCGAAAATGTAACTAACATAATTGACTTCTGTACGCTACTTATTTTTCTACCAAATAGTAGTTTCCGTCAACCATTTACCTGAAATAAACAGACGTAGCCAAATGCCGCGATATAACATTCAATCCTACAGAATGTGTTTTGTGAAAATCGACCCCAAGTGGCGTTGGGGAGAAATAAGGGGCGTTATATAGGCAATTAACTCCTTTTTTAAACTATTAGACGTAAAATCTTGAAATTGAGTAAGCAGATTTATTCACTGAGTAGAGATCTGCCATAAGATGGTTTTTGTGAATATTGTTTCATATAAATGGCATTGCGGAAGCTTAAGGGGCGAAATACAAAATTATTTCCCTTTTTAAACTATTAGACGTGCAGTCTTGAAATTTTGTAAGCTGATTCCTTTCATAGAGTACAGATCCGCTGCAAAATGGGTTTTGTGAAAATCGACCCCAAGTGGCGTTGTAGAGATTTAAGTGGCGTTATAGGCAGTTAACTCCTCTTTCATACTATAAGACGTAAAATCTCGAAATTTAGTAAGCTGATTCCATTCACTAAGTAGAGATCCGCTATAAGATGGGTTTTGAGAAAATCGTTTCCTAAGTGGTGTTGCGGGGGCTTAAGGGGCGTTATAGATAATTATTTCCATTTTTTAAACTATTAGACCTACAGTCTTGAAATTTGATAAGCGAATTACCTTCATAGAGTACAGATCCGCTAAAAAATGAGTTTTGTGAAAATCGACCCCAAGTGGCTTCTGGAGAATTAAGTGGCGTTATAAGCAATTAACTCCTTTTTTAAAATATTAGACGTAAAATCTTGAAATTGAGTAAGCAGATTCCATTCACTAAGAAGGAATATGTCATAAGATGGGTTTTGTGAAAATTGTTTCCTAAGTGGCGTTGCGGGGGCTTAAGGGGCGTTATAGATAATTATTTCAATTTTTCATAGTTAGACGTACAGTCTTAAAATTTGGTAAGCGAATTCCTTTCATGGTGTAGAGATCCGCTACAAATTAATTTTGGGGGAAATTGATCCCCATGGGTGACTGAGGGCGATTAATGGGCGTAATAGATAAATATTCCCGCTTTTCAACTAATAGAACCACCTGCTTGAAAATTAGAAGGTATGTTCCGTTCATGGAATAAAGTTCCTTTTACAAAGAATTTTGCGAAAACGGACCCCCAAAGGAGTGAGGTTGCGAGGGATTAAGGCGTATTATAGAAAAATTTCTGTTTTTGAATTTACCTCATTTACTTGAAATTTGTTGAGCACTTTTCTTTAGTTGAATAGAGGTCCACTAAGAATGAATTTTACGGAAATAAACTCCAGGGGACAGCGGGGGACTTATTGGGGCGTATTGATAGACAAAATTCCCGTTTTGAACTTTTAAGACTATAATAATAAAATTTGGTTTGCATGCTTCTTTTGTTGAATTTGAATCTGTTAAGAATGCTGTCAACGAAGTATTGATGATAAAAATTCCGATTTTGCTCTGTTAGATTTAAACTTGAAATTCTGCACGCATGTTTATTTTATGGAGTAGAGATCCACTGAAAGTTGCTTTGATGGAAATCCACTTGATTATTAGGTTAAGTGAGCGAAATAAATCTTTTTCCGTCTATTTTAGATATAAATAGAAATTAGATAGTATAATTTATGTTCTTTTTATATCAATGGGCGAGAGTGCAACAGCTATAAATATATTTTTCAATACAATCGAATTCTTAATGTTAGATATCAATAATTAATATATATGTAAACAGTAAACATATATACAACAACGTGAAATACCAAGTGAAGCGGGTGGGTAACGGCTAGTATATATATATATTTCGTAAAGGAAATAACTCAAAATTTTTAATTTAGTGCTTTATTTTGGGTAAATTAAGAAACTTGCCAATTACTGTTCCTCTACTTAATCATCGATATCGTTTCATACATTCACCGGAAATATATCTGGAAGAACGAAAAACATTAGAAAATTTTAAATATAGGGGGTAAAAAAGTAATGTATGTTTTTGATCTATTTAGTGAATCGTTTAGAGTCTAACGGCGCCATTTGCATTTAGAATTCTATCATTGAGAGCAGAGATTTATCTAAATCAACTTATTAGTTTTATATTTATTCAAAAAGTTAATATAATAGGTTTTTCGATTTTTCCTCTAGAGATTTTTATTAGACCACGTGAGCTAGTCATATGATTCAGCTAAATTTATATAAACTAAAACTAAATTTTTTTAATCAAAATTTGTAAATATTAATTCTAAATATGTTATTGAAATAACAAAATTAAGAAATCACGATGCCAAACTTATTCCAAATATTTGAGAAAAAAAGTTGAAAGTTCTGGCAAGGCCATAAAAAAATATTTTATTAAAAATTATACGAAATAGTTTCTAAAATTTCTTCGTGAGATATTATAATATTTCATGAAGAAACGCAATGTACGCAATCCATTTACGTGCAGTCATAAATGTAATATATTTTCAATATAAATATTTTTCTGTGCATTTTATTTCAAAAGTTGAGCTTTTTTACCTTTTCAATAAAAACACTATTTAAATAAAAAAACATATATTTATATATATATATATATATATATATATATATATATATATATATATATATATATATATATATATATATATATATGTACTAGCTGGTATACCCGTTCTTCGCACGGGTGAACTGAAAAATTAAACAACACAGATTGAAGGATAAAGAAGTTTATAATGAGTTAATTTCACGTGAATTGCAAATTAAACAAAAAAAAAGCTTTTTTTGCGTAGCTCAGCAAAACAAAAACAAAAAAAGAGAGAAATAAAACACCTTTGTTAAATTTTAAGTATGTAGATCTAATAGCTCATAAAAAATATATATTTTTTTTATTTATAACTCCCCTAACATTCTTGAGGGTCGATTTTTGAAAATACCATCCTAAGCTGATCTCTGCTTAGCAAAAGAAACACATTGTTAAAAGTTTTGTGCGGGGACCTTGCGTAGCCAAAACAAAAATGGTTTTTTCAGAAACAAAAGATAGATATATGCAGACGTGGTTTTTTTTTTTGCAGCGCATGCCAGAATTTTTTCCTACTTACTTGACAAATATCGTTATATTTTGCACACTTCATACAATATCTTTATAAATTATAGTTTATGCTATAAATTATAGCCTATGTGCTATTCTGTTGTATAAGCTATATTACTGTAAAGTTTCATTAAAATCCATTCAGTAGTTTTTGCGTGAAAGACGAACAAAGATTTTCACAAACTTTCGCGTTTATAATATATATTATATATATATATATATATATGGATATATATATATGGATATATATATGAATATATATATGTATATATGGATATGTATATGTATATATATATGGATATATATATATATATATATATATATATGGATATATATATATATATATATATATATATATATATATATATATATATATATATATATATATATATATATATATAAACATTTAACACTTAGTAAGGTTTAAATTAATATATTTTAAATCATATTTAACGAATTATATTAGTAAACATTCTACAAAAATAAATTAATAATAAATCATATTTTTTTTAAATTTCAAGTACAAAAGTAATCAGTATGTCTAATCAATTTCTGCTTTATTTTTCTTCACTGTAGTCTTCGAAAAAAAAGAAAGAAAAAGAAGTACCTTGCCTAAATAAAAAAATCATATATTCTAGTTGAAAAAAAAGATTGAGGAAAAGCTAATTTTTTTATTACTCTTACATTATAGAAAAAAATAATAACATCTAAAATACATAATTTAAATTAATTCCAAAAATTGGAACTGCAAAATATTCATTTACGCATCAATTATGCAAGCTGTTTTAAAGGCACGATAAATAAGAATCTAATGAATATTCCTAACCATATTTCTTCCGCGTGTGTGTGTGATGCATATTAAGACCTAGGTTGGTGAGAGACACAGAGATAATAAATTTATCCATGCTAAAGCGAGAAGATTTGTTTTCGCATTTTATTAGTAGGAGAAAAATGGTGGAAAATCTCCATTGTCAATCTGCCGCACGTGTTGTACCGGCGTTGAAAAAATACTTTATGAATATTTTCTCGATTAAATTTGTGCCTTAGGAATGAATATTCATAGGATATTGATCCCTATTCTCCAATATGGTTGGAGTTGAAAGCATAGAACCGTGCAATTTATTAAAAATTATTATGATACGGAAAGATAAAACGGTTTACAAAGTGACTGGGAAATATGATTTTGAAGCTATTACTTCTTTCCGCTTTTGGCAACGAAGTTTTAAATCATTGGTACTCAATTTCTGTTAGTATGTTTTGAAAAATAGGCGTGATTTTTAGGTACATGGATTCTTCAGCATGTTAATGGACGATTTGAGTTACGGAAAGGATATTTTTTGTTTATTTTAAATTAGGATAAATAAAATTTTAAATATAATACCTGGGAAAAATGAATGTACTTTGATAATTTGATGAATTTTAATAAATTGCAACTTTTTTTTGTATTAGTGTAAAATGCTTGTTTTGTGCATAGATATTTAATGTTCCTTTTTTGCCAAGACTTCTATTGTTTCAAAAGAAAAAACAGTTTATTTAATATTATACAATAAATTTAAAATGAAGATTTTGTTTGAAGTTATATAATTATCAAGTTATTTCATATTTATATTAAAAGAATCGTGATTTGTAATTATCTCTAAATCTTCAAAAAAGATATTAAAATAAATGCATATGCATATAATTTCATTATAAATATAATTACATAAATAATTGTTTTCATAATATGCTGATTATTTTTAATATGTTTTGAAATCATCTGCATAACATTTTTTAACGTTTAATGTAATGATTATAAATATTATAGATAATTATAAAAAAATATATTTTATATAACATTATAAGTATAATCAAATATTTTACTATAAATATTATTAAGAATAATTAAGTGTTACTACTGTTAAGAAAAATTAAAACTGTTATGGAAACTATTACAAATTAGGAGTAAATAAAAATGTAATTAGAAAAATTATCTTTATTTTTATTAAAAACTTTTTACAGTTCAGAAAAAAAATAGAGAAATCCTTACTGTTGTGCGTTGCTATACGTTTATCTTAATTAAACATTAGTGTATATTTAATATAGTAATGTGGTTATGCAGTTTTTCAAAATATCTCCATAATATGTAATATATATATCGACACTGTAATTCCAACTAAAAAATATATATAATTTTAAGCATCGATTTATTTAAATTACATGTGTTAGGGTTCATGTACGCTACTAGATGGCGCTATATAAATTATAAGGTGTGTACTATTGTTTACGGGGAAGAAGTAAAAAAGAACGATTGGAAGGAGGCTGTACACTGGCCATTCGTTCTATGTTAGCGATACTTTTTTATATATAGTGTTTTATGATAATGGAAAAACAAGAAATTGATAGAGGTTGTGCGGGCCATTCGCTCAATGTTAGCGATATTGTTTGTTAAATATTGTTAAAATAAAACCATTTGAAAGACATCGACATAAAAAGTGGAGGCACCAGGACGAGATACAAAGAGATAAGTCATTTGGAATAATATTTTTGATATTTGAAACTGTTATTAGGACTTATAGTGCGTAGAACTAATTTGAATGAAAGAACTGAATTATTTTTGATTTCATGATTTTACTGCATATTTTTTATTATTGATTTGGATATTTTGGTGAATAAAATATTTATATGAGTGAAACAGAGAAAGCTCAAATGGCTGAAATTCGAGCAGCCAGAGGTCGCGTAAAGGCATCTTTGACCAGGCTAGAAAATAATTTTGATGAGATCAATACTCGAAATGAAATTTCTATTCGGTTATCCAGATTGGATGACTTATTCAAAGAATTTGAACGATTAGATTCGAATTTGAGTTTAGAGGAATCTGAACTCTAAGAGTTTGAAGAGATACTTTTATTTGAATGCAAAATTTAATGATAAATTAAATGAATTAAATGTTCAGAGTCAAGGTAGAACACACAAAATTCAGTAGCGAGTTCAATTACTTTGAACTCAAATGTTGGTAATTTTAGGTTACCAAAATTGAGTATACCACAGTTTAATGGTCATTTTAAGGACTGGATAAATTTTAAAGATTTATTTGTTTCTACTGTGCATTCCCAAGTGTCAATATCGAACGTTGAAAAATTCCAGTATTTGAAAGGTATACTTACTAATGAGCCAGCTTCGTTAATTAAGCATATGCCTATATCTAATGATTCGTATGAAGAAACTTGGCAAAAATTGTAGATAGAGAGGTATGACAAAAAACAAATTGTTCAGTCATTAATTAAAACGTTTTTGGATCAAAACCTATTTCCGAAACTAATTGTTTTAATTTGCGTAAATTATTGGACACGAGTGATGAATGCCTAAGAGGGCTTAATGCATTAGGTGAACAAGCTTCTAGTAAAGACTGCTGGTTAATTTATTTATTATTACAAAAAATGATCCAGAAAGTAGACGTTTATGGGCTATTAAATCATCTGAAGAAGAATTTCCAAACATGAAAGCTTTCCTTGATTTCCTAAACGTGAGGTGTTCTTCTTTAGAATTGATGTTACATAATGAATTTGAATGTAAAATTCCGATGAGAAGTAATTATGCAAATTCTAATATAGAAAATGATAAGATCTTAAAATGTTTGAAATGTAAAGGAACACACTCCTTATTTAAGTGTATTCAATTTAAGAGCATGGATGTTAATTGTAGAAAAAATTTTGTAAAACGTTTTTCGTTGTGCTTTTTATGTTTAAATAATCATAAATATAAATCTTGCCCAAATAACCATTTAAAATGTTCTATATGCTCTTCTAAGTTCCACAATACTCTTTTACATGAAAAAAGGCCTAACGGAAACGCGTTGTTTACAAATTCATTACAGCGGAATGAAACTTCACAGGGGGAGGTAGCTAACGCAGGGACTCGCAACGAAACGAGTGAGTTCAAAAATCAAGTGGGAGAATCGCAGATTTATTCTGGGGCTTCGGTGAACAGTGAATTAAATCTTTCTTTTCTGCCCACAGCAAATGTAAAGAGATTTTATAATAATAATTCTAATGAATCATTTATGTGCCGAGCATTATTAGATTCTGGGTCTGAATGTTGTTTTATCTCAGAAAGAGTTGTAAATATTTTAGGATTAAAAAGAAAAAGCAGTAACATTTCTCTTCGCGGGATCGCGGGAGTTACTGCAGGTCAAACTAAAGGCTGCGTTGATTTGGTTATCGGATCACAGTCTTCAAATGAGCGTTTGGAAGTGAACGCTTTCATTTTAAATAAAGTCACTTCACAAATTCCTTCGGAGTTTTTGGATTTGAAGGATTTGGATTACTTGAAATCGATTCCTCTTTCAGATGAGGAATTTATGAGTCCTAAAGAATGTGATATAATTTTAGGAGAGAGAGAGATCTGATTGTTTTTTTTTATATATATTCTTCGCAGTGGAAAAATTGTTGGTTGTAAAAATGAACCCATTGCACAAAAAACTATGTTTGGATGGGTTGTTGCAGGAAAACTTAATGTTAAAAATAAGGAACCATATGAATTATACTCTCATTTTTTAAGTACTGAAGACGAATTAAATACCGATTCGCTTCTTCAGAGATTTTGGGAAACGGAGGAATTATCCGTTAAAAAACAATTTCTATCCGATGAGGAACAATTTTGTGAAAACCATTTTAAATCAAATTTTAAATATAATGATGAGGGTAGATTTGTAGTAAAATTACCGATATACAGAAACACCTCACGGTTGGGTAACACTAAAGGAATAGCAATTTCTCGGTTGCTTGCAATGAAGAGAAGATTTCAAGTAGATAAGGACTTTGAAAGGAAGCATAAAAATTTTATGATAGAATACGAATCATTGGGGCATATGATACCCGTGGAAACAATGTGAAATCTATGGACTCAAAAATTTATTTTCTTCCTCATCATGCTGTTATGAAAGGTGACAGTGTTTCAACGAAATTACGTGTTGTATTTGATGGCACTTGTAAACCTTCAAATGAAAACCCTCTTAATTCAATTTTGGGAATAGAAAAATGTTACAGCCTGACCTCTTCACGATTTTAGTGAAATTTAGATTGAATGAAATTGCTTTTTCCGCTGACATCCAACAGATGTATAGGCAAATACTAATTGATTAAGGAGATCAGAATTTTCAGTGCATTGTGTGGAGAAAATCAAAGGACTCTCTCATACGGGAATATAAACTGTATACGGTAACATACGGTACAGCATCAGCACAGTATTTAGCTACTCGCTGCTTGTTTTAAACGGAGTTAGATCTAGAAAGAGATGATCCTGCTGTTTCATCCCTTATAAAGGAATATTTCTACATCGATGACTTAATGGCAGGAGCCCCTTCGAGTGAGGAAGCAATCTCCTTGATAAAAACACTTTCTAGCATACTAGAAGCAAGAGGATTTCATTTAAGGAAGTGGCGGTCCAATTCATCAGAAGTACTTTCCCGTATTTCCTCTTAACTGGGTAGGAGATAGTTCCAATTTGGAAATCCATCCTGATGAATGCTCCAAGGCCCTAGGACTTACCTGGAATTCTATGAAGGATATCTTCATTTTTCAATTTAAAAGTAAATTTTCCGGACAATATCACTAAGCATTCTTTCCTGTCCCAATCGGCAAGATTGTTCGATCCTCTAGGTTTCCTGACTCCCTGTACCGTGTCTATTAAGATTTTTTATCAACAGTTATATGGCTGTTGAAATTAAATTGGAACAGTCTTCTTCCAGAAGCGCTTGGAACGAAATGGAAAACATTCCAGAAGGAGTTTGAACAAGTTTGTTCAATCCACATTCCCAGGTGGATCCATACTGCTAGCCAACAAATAACTCTGCATGGTTTTTTGTGATGCGTCTGAGTTGACATATGCATCGGTCATCTATGCTGTGCAGCCACAAGCCGATGGTAATACCAAGGTGACTCTTTTGGTGGCTAAATCGAGGGTGGCACCTCTAAAGTCTGTATCAATTCCAATATTGGAGCTCAACGGTGCACTGTTACTTGCACGCCTTTATGCAACCTGCAAAAACATCTTGAAGGAGTTTGATGTTCACTTCTATGCATGGACTGATTCCCAAGGGGTTTTATCTTGGCTCTCTTCTCATCCAAGGAACTGGAAGCCTTACATTGCCAATAGAACATCCGAAATTTTGGACTTGGTTCCAGCAGATAGTTGGCGTTACGTGCCCACCAAGATGAATCCAGCTGACATTGCATGCAGAAGTTTATCACCTAAAGAACTTCCCATATGTGTTCTATGGTGAGACTGCCCTCAATGGCTTTCCTGTGAGATGGACTCTTGTCCTAAGTAACCCAAGATAAATGATCAGATTAGTTCAGTGTCAAAAAAAAGGAAAAGCTTTTAGCTTCCCTGTGGCTGTCAACTGTGACTTTATTCACTCTTTAATTTTAAAAATTTCATCATTTACTAAGATAATTGATATTTTTGCATTCCGTTTTAGATACATCACAAACTGTACAGCTAGAGTTGGCAAGATGAAAAATTTAGATTCCAAGGGTAAATACCATGTCCCTCCTTTAACCACAGATGAAAGGAGGCAGGCAAGTAATAAAATTTTCTTGTATATTCAAAATTTATTCTTTAAAGAGGAAATCAGTTGTATTAAAGCTAATAAGCCTGTAGTAAAAAAAAGTATACTATCTGCTCTTTGTCCTTTCATTGACAAAGACGGTTTAGTTCGAGTAGGAGGTCGACTTCGAAATTCGGCACTCCAATATGGTGCTAAGCACCCAATCATCTTGCCAAATCAGCATGAAATTTGTAAATGAATTGTAAATATGTATCATATTTTATATTTGCATGTTGTATGTACTGTATTATTAGGTATTATTAAGCAAACTTATTGGATTATTGGTTTAAAAAATATTGTAAAAAAATGTATTCATAAGCAACTACATCCAAGCAATTGATGGGTGATCTACCAACTCATAGGGTTACTCCCAGTAGGCCATTTTCTGTTTGTGGCGTAGATTATGCTGGCCCCATCAATAGTTTAAGATATAGAGGTAGAGGAGCAAAGACTACTAAGGGATATTAGCTCTTTTTGTATGTTTTGTTACCAAAGCTCTACATTTAGAACTAGTGAGTGATCTGACTTCTGAGGCTTTTATTGCCTCCTTGAAACGCTTTTGTGCTAGAAGAGGAGCACCTAAGCATATTTATTGTGATAAAATGGTACCACTTTTGTTGGTGCCAGAAGAAAATTGCAAGAAATATTTAAATTTGTATCAAAACTTAATGAAAATGAACACTTTTGCTATTTTCTATCTCAAGTGAATATAGAGTGGCATTTTAGCCCTCCAGTGAGTCCTCATTTTGGAGGATTATGGGAAGCAGGAGTTAAGAGTATTTACCATTTAAAAAAGGTAATTGGAAACACAAATCTAACTTTTAAGGAGTTCAGCACTTTGTTAACACAAGTAGAGGCAATTCTGAACTCAAGACCTCTAGTCTCTTTGGATTGTGACAATGATTCAGACAGTTTAAATATTTTAACTTCTTCTCATTTTCTCATAGGTGAAGTTATTACCTCTTCCCCTGAGTATACCAATGGTGATAAACTTTCTCTTCGCTCCCGTTGGGATATTGTTCAAAAAATGAAGTTAGGTTTTTGGAGAAAGTGGAAAATTGATTATCTGAGTAAATTGCAAAACAGAACTAAATGGAAATCTCCTAACAATAATTTTAAGGTTGGAGAAATTGTAATTATTAAGGAGAATAACATTCATCCAGCAGCCTAACCTTTAGGTAAAGTAATTGAAACGCATCCAGGTAAGAATGGTGTGATAAGAGTAGTAACTCTTAGAACTGTTAAAGGTCGATTTAAAGGACCAATTCATAAGCTTTGTAAACTTCCTCTACATCAAGAATAACTTCTTGATGGGGGAAGTATGTTAGGGTCCATGTACGCCACTAGATGGCGCTATTTAAATTATAAGATGTGTACTATTGTTTACGGGGAGAAGTAAAAAAGAACGATTGGAAGGAGGCTGTATACTAGCCATTCGCTCTATGTTAGCGATACTTTTTTATATGTAGTGTTTTATGATAATGGAAAAACAAGAAATTGATAGAGGCTGTGCGGGCCATTCGCTCAATGTTAGCGATATTGTTTTTTAAATATTGTTAAAATAAAACCATTTGAAAGACATCAACAACATGAGTTTTAAATTTTCACATACACTAAGTTTAAAAGATTATTCAAAGTAAATAATAACTTATACATTGTTCATTACATTAGAATAATTATGTTTCTTAAGATTCCGTAGACAGATTTAAGAAATCAAATTGAGCGTAGATTTAATTTAAAGTAATAGCAGAAAAAGTGCTAAATGATTATTTTTTTAAAAATACGTAAGTATAAAAACTGTTAAAAAGGGCGAGGACTTTTATTAAAAAAGTGTAGTATAAAAATATCTAAAGAACTCCGAGTAATTTTCGTTACTGTTACATATAAACTCACACTCAGTGGCGCAACAGCCCATGAGGGCCAGGGCCTACTAGGCCCATCCCAGTATACATTAGGTGCTGAGGTGCATGAGCAGATGTCCCGATGAAGCAATCAGTCTGAAGTAAGATCCCCAGTGCTTACGTCCCCAAGCAAGCTTGGTACTCATTTATCGATCCACTGCAGTAAGGATGAAAGGCTGGGTCACCCTTCCCTATCCCGGGAATAGAACACGCACCCGTGGTGTAGAAGATGGTTACATATATTGCAATGTTATATATATTCTTAGGTTATGTACATCTTTACATAT
The DNA here is from genome assembly GCA_019973935.1 of Trichonephila clavipes. Classification (NCBI taxonomy): domain Eukaryota; kingdom Metazoa; phylum Arthropoda; class Arachnida; order Araneae; family Nephilidae; genus Trichonephila; species Trichonephila clavipes. The sequence continues at coordinate 987,927 of BMAU01014459.1, read as the reverse complement.
ATGTAGTGTTTTCACCGTAATCGTTCATGGAGTGAGGATATATATTTATTTTGTTTCAGTCGAGTAATTGAAGACACTTTTTCTAGCTTCACATTTTGAAGAAATACCTATAAAGTGACAAAGCAACACAAACACACACGGAGTTGCAACAATGAACGAAATCGTCATTTTTATTCTTCTCAGATTTCATACATTTCCCTACCGGAAGCTTCTAGTATTTTCGATCCCTGTGTTTAATCAGCTGATTAGTCAGAATCGCGATAGCTGATGCAATACTGCATCATCTCACTTTGAAATGTCTCTACGGGACACTATTTTAAGGGATCAAGCGAGTAAGTTAAAACAACTAATAATCACATGATGTCTCGGAGTTTTTAAAACAATCAGAAATTAAAGATATTTCTTCGAAAGAACCCTTATATGGAGGATTAGTACATATATATTTTAAAAGTGATATATTTAATAACTTCATTCTCAAATCTCAAACACCATAACACTTAACACGGCAACACCATAACACTTAATTTCAATATGCATGCTAATATTCTAATAAGATCCTGCTTTTCTAATCAATCAGATTTAATTTCGATCCTAATCTTCTTTTAAATTAACTAAAAATTTCAGAACACTTAAATGAACAACTATGTGAATGTCCGTTCTGATTTACTCATAGAAGAATAAAGGCTATGTCCTTACCATTCAAGGTAGGCAGACACTTTCAAATCACCTATTGTGGAGCTTTCTATTGTAAGCGCATTTAGAAGCTTATTATCGACTTGGAACAAGGAAGATTTCTGATCTGCACTAATTGTAATTCTCTGCAAGCCTCTCCAAACCAGCTTTCAAATTTTTTGAAGTTTGAGAGTGAAGTCTTAATTACTGCACCTCATCTCGCTTATATTTTCTTAACCATTTTAAGTCTCGTAGACTTGAGCTAGCTTTCATCTGGGCCAAAGGGAATAAATTGTAACAAGAAACATTCCTGTATGAACTATTGTAGTAACAAGTTTCAATTCCTTCCCATAAACATTAAAATAAATCCGAAACACAATTTCTATTCTCCTTCTAACTCTAAATCCGGACTTCTCCTTCAAAATCCTATCTTCGTTTCTTAGAGAGCACGAAATTTTATTCCCAGACGAAGAAAAAAAAACTACTCTTTTCTTACCATCACCTAAGAAGATCTAACAACCCAACGGAAAGGAAGCATTTTAAATTCCACTAACAATTTTGTTTCTTATCACAAGAACCTATGAAGACTAACAGACACCGTCGTAACGACGATAAGTAGAAGAAGGAAAAAGACTACTCAACTCAACGGCAACTACGGAAACAATAGAAGGGGGTGGGGCGTTGAGTTTTAGCCTTGATGGGAGTGTTGTTTTATGTGCTGAAGTGAATTGAGTGAGATAGGTTGCAGCTGTGCTAGATTTCTTTAAGGGTCTCAATCTATAGGAGAGGAGAAACTGCTCAGAAACATTTGCTCGTTTTTCTTCTATTTATACCCCTTTAGTTTTTCTTCTTTTTTTAAGTTCTCCGTCTTTACAAACTGTAATGGAATTGCGTTTCTTAAGAATAAGGTCTTTGTTCTCTGTGTTAAAGCTTTTGCTTCGTGTCATTATTCTATACAGACGGTTTTGCTTACTTCGTAAAGGTTTTCAAAGTTTGTGTTGTCGATTTTCTCTCTTTCCCCCATTCTCCTGTTTGTTCTTTTGAAATTAATTAGAAATGAATGGACGTGTCTTCTTTTTTTTTCTCTCTCTCTCTCTCTTCAGAAAGATGAGCTTTTTGAAAAGAACCGTTGTTAGTTTCGAATTTCTTTAGAATGAAAAGCGTGATGGAATTTCAGTTTACCTTTTGAGCAATTTTCCGATGAAAAACTTTAGTCGATGATAGTTACAGAGGATGGTACAACAAAGAATTTGGATTAATTAAATTATCTAAAGCTTTTGTAAAATCAAAATTGATAGATTACATGGAATATGTATATAATTAGGAACTCTTCTAGAGAGCCACTTAATGATAAAAGAGCTCTTTGAAAGTTAAAGAACTGTACACGAAAAAATGTTTATAAAAAACGGAAATAAATAGCGTAAAGCAGCCCTATGAATAATGTAATAGTGTTATAACTTTTATTAGATTGATGAGTTAACTATTATGAGTAAAATTTAAAGAATTCATTATCCAATTTTTGACATTTATTGTGGTTTATCATAAAGAGCAATTTGATATGCAGATATATAATTCCAGATAAAATTCCAATAACTGACAAATATGGCTAGACAAGATCAAAAATAATCTTAATACAGAAAAAAAGGATACGTCTGATGACGAAAAAAAAAGAAGATATTTCGGATGAAAAATAATTACATAACGCAAAATAAAATACGAACATATAATACTGAAAATAATCATAACGTAATTGATTACATATTTAACAGCATTAAATTAACAATTATTACGTTAAATAGTTCAATTTTTTTTAAAAAATATATAGAGAAAATGTGTCTGATTATATCTATTTCATTTGAAGTTACGCAATATTAATCAAAATATATGTAATATTTTTTTCTTTCTTTAAAAAGAACTATTTCATATTCAGAAGTTACAATGTTACATACATTATAAAGAATGCACTTAATGTTTGGCGAAAAAATATATCCAAAAAACTCGAATTATTCAAGATGACTTTACTTTTTTCACGTTTATTAAACACCGCTGGCAGTTAATAATTTTTTGTTTGAAATGTACTTCCAGATATTGATAGGAATAAAAAACATAATGAGATAAAAAGTAGTGTGTTTCCTCAAACAAAATAAATTTGCTTCAATAAGATAACTGATAACAGTTTTTTTAGTATTTAATCTATTTTTTTAAAAAATTGAATGCCTTTTTTATGAATAGATCAATCAACCGTTGAAACGTTTACATCATTTTAATGAACAAAAGTTTAAAAATAAGTCTAAAAAATTTCGATGCAATATTCGGATGCATTTCCTAGCTATGAATTAAATTATTCTGTTTCGACATAAACAAAAAAATGCTTTCTAATTTATTTCCTGCATTTTCGATAGATAAAGAACTAAGAAAATCCACTTCAATTTACTCAAAAATAATTTGATAACTTATTTTGCTATATTACTCGTTAAAATTTTAAAAAAATAAAATTAATAAGACTAATAGCAAAGTAGAGAAATAAAAAAAAGGATAGAAGTTAGCTTTATTTTAAATAATTACACTATTTATTTTGATTTCTTAAAATAATTCTAGTGAAAAAGACAGCGGGTTTTTACTTTTTATTTTCTTCTTCATGGTTTAACACCAATTAACTTCTACAAATTAAATCCTTTTGAAAAAGTTTTTAAAATTTACATAATATTTTACTTACCCACTTAGTTTATTGTTCATTTTTCAGAGGAAAAAATACTACACATTATGAAAAAATGACTTAATATTTACAAAATGTTTAGTGTGTGTGTCTCTCTTTCTCTCATCACAAATCTTATTTCAGTTTTAGAAACCGATTAATTTTCAACAAACTTTGTTACAAAGGATAAACTCTCTAATTAAATTTTCTAAAGTCCTATTATACATATATATATATATATATATATATATATATATATATATATATATATATATATATATATATATATTTATATATATATATATATATATATATATATATATATATATATATATATATATATATATATATATATATATATATATATATATATATATATATTTATATATATATATATATATATATATATATATATATATATATATATATATATATATATATATATATATATATGTGTGTGTGTGTGTGTATAATTCAGTTTATTGAATTTTTTTATAGGAAATTAAATATTTTCGTAAAAGTTGGTTTTAACAATTTATTGTTTTTTAAAGTTTTTTTGACGCAACCCCCTATCACAAAAATATTCTTTTCGAAATGGACATGACTTTTACATAGCACTCTAATGTATGATTCAATTAGTGATAAAAAATATTATACATTTATAAATATTATACTTATCTCTAAACTCTGAGGTTAAATGCCGGAAAACATCGATATTTTCATGCACCTATTTTATTTAGGAATCAAGCTTAATTTTTTTTAAAAAAAATAGATGCATGGCAATCTGGAAACAAGGTTTAAAAATCATTTATTTTTATTTTCCTTTAAAAAAATTGTTCTTTTCTTAATGTAATGATTCAATTAGAATGAATTATAGATAAACAAGCGAATAAATGAATAGTCGACATTTGTATGAATCTCAAGTAAATTTTATATGTGTGTGCGCGCGTGTTTGTATGTTGGTGCATGTGTGGGTGATAGAAAATGCTTTCATTTGACAAAATTAATAAATAAATTAATGACTTTCATAGTACCTATATTTACCATAAGTCTTTCAAGAATATAATTAAATTTAGTAAATATTAGTAATTTAGTAAATTAGTAAGTAATTTAGCAAAGTGGTAAATATTTTTTTGTAAATAAAAACAAATGATTCAATAAAAACACAACAAGTTCTTAATTATTCAGACAGCACTAACTGAATAAAAGTATTAATTTTGATGAAGGAAGAAAAATAATGTGTGGAGTTGTTACAGTATGTTAAGATAAGGTATGGATCAAAAAGTTATTCAAAGCTATACTAGGTATACTTATCGTTGTTCAACCAAAATTAAACAGCCAAGAAAGTAAGAGCGTTATGCTCATGAAACTAAGAGAAGTACTTAAACCTCATTCATTCCTGTTTTTGTTTCAAATAGAATGAATCAAAATCAAGTTATAAATCTAATTGAAATGATTTAAACGTTTGTTTAAAATACAGTATTTTATCTAATTGAACTTTTGATACTTCATGAACTTAAGTATTCAGTATCATTTGTGTATCACATTAGGAAGGGAAGTTCATTAGTATAAGAGCAGTAAATAACATTTCAAGCAACTTTATTCAAAAATTCATTTACTTTAAAGTGTAAAGTGTTCAATGTAAATATCTGGAATTTGCTGATACACGCATAATATATTTAAATAAATATCTTATATTTATTTCAAGAACATTTATTTTTGAGAATTGAAGCAGTAATGTTACTTCTGACTCCCTGCAATAAATATGGACATTTTTGCATACTGTATACATTCTAGATGAACTTATTAGTAAGTTTCCCGATGCTTTTCCGTTCATTTAACGTTATTTCCGATGCCTCTAACTTAATTTAATGATTTGAAATAAACTGATGCTTCAACAAATGCATCTCGTCATCTTTATAAATATCTCTATCTCGTATCAAATGAACCCGGCGATGAAACCTTCTCCTAAGTAATCACTCGGAGCACTTGTAGGAAATGGCTTTCTAAAAATAAAATCCATGCCTAAAGCCCTTTGCTGAGAATCTTTCCATCAGCGT
>BMAU01014459.1:960000-977500 GCA_019973935.1 Trichonephila clavipes | reverse complement strand
AAATTCGGAACAGCGCCAGGATTCCTTTTTCGATGCGCGCAATGATTGGCTGGGAAAAATTTCGGATGTGTATTTCTCCGATCTGACGTTTTTATACTTTTTCTTTTATAATGTTGTGAATGTGATAAAATCGGAATTGTAGAACGTTGCCTGTACCGATTTCTGCCTTTATATCTCCGTTTTAGATTGTCATTTTTGGTTCCGAGGCTATTTCGAAATGCATGAAAATGTCAAGGTTTCGAATAAAAAGGCCTGTTCTAGATCAAAAATAGAATCTTCCGGTTGAAATATCTTATATAAATATTCCACTACTTTGACAAGTGAATTGTGTAAAAGAGATATATAAAAAAAAAGCTACGCGAATATCCATAAAATGGAAAGTACAGTCATGTTCACAATTCAATATAAGGCTTTTTCAAAACTTGCCTGACGTTTATTGTTATTTCTCCTGAACGAAAAGTAACTCGAAATTGTATTGGGATCAATTTTGCTATGCATGAGACCGTTAAAATTCAAAATGATGTTGTTTCCGAATAACAATGCTGGATGTTTGCTTTCAGATAGTAGAACTGTTATGTTTTCGTTTTATTTATTGAGATAAGTCAGTTGAAGCGATGTTTTCAAATTGTGAAAGCTCTGGTACTTTCCTGTAATTTCACTGAAGATTGAAGTCAACACATATTGTAAAGAATGGTAATATTTTCGAATGTTGATAGATATAATAAAACGAGTGAGTTTTAACTTAACTTTCGCATCAGGATAAATTTTATAAAAGGGAAAGAAAATAGAAAGTGTATTTCATTTGTAATAATATGCTTTTTTTATTATTTACTTACCTGAGTATTTTCAAGTTTTTCGGTGCAGTGTTAAAACATGAAAGTTGTCTGGCACATATGTGCAATTTAATTGCATAATTGCAATCGTATACTGATGGGCGTACTGAGTTACATTTTTCATTTTTCTCTTTATAATATTTCGATTACAAGCCAATGTCTTTATGTATGTTTGGGATAAGATTTGAGCTACCGCCCTACGAAAGAGCAATTTGTATCTTAGACAACTAGGGCAAAACGGAAATGTCCTAATTGTTTAGTTCTTGCATGTCGTTTCTACATTCGACTTGAGAGGAAGAACATATTTGTCCACATTCTTGTACCCCCATCACTCCTAAGGGTAAAAAGATTATGAATATTTTTTCAGTGACTTCCTTAACAGCATTTAGAAGTAATAAAATATCAAGATTTACTGCATTCGACACATACCCTCTATTGTATTGATTGTTAAGTATGATTCCTCGAATTCATCGGAACTGGCTAATTGAGATGGAAACGGCATTCCCCGCATGCGTCGTACTTGTTTGTGTCATAATTTATGGTTTATAAGTGGAGATAGCTTAAAGCATTCCTAATTACATATCTTAAAATTTACGTCATTTAATTTTTCTATCAATTTCCTAACGGATAAATAATGAGGAAAAATTACCATTATTTGAGTTTCTGCAAGCAATGTATTTGGTAATTTTGTCTTTTGTTTATACACTAATGATATCACAAGAGGTTATTCTACAGTTAAGTCACATGACTCTAAAACAGAACACCTCAGTAGACAGTTAAACTCTATTTCTCACACAATATAATGTGTTTACACTCATAAAGTATGTGGTTAATACCACATCACAAGTTATTCTCCCTCTTCAAACCGCTCTCATTCCCTACGTCCCCTTTTGGTAAGGAACCTTGCACTGCCACTGAGCTGGAGTATTTCCTCTGGAGACCTGATTTTGGATAAGCAGAGCTTCAGAAAAGTGCAAATATCTGATTGTTTCGATTTAATACTATTATAAACAAAAGTATCGCCGAATTTCATGACATTTCTCTTTTAAGTCCCATAAAATATCTATTCTAAAGAATACGTGGCAATAATTTAATACAAAAGCAAATTTCTTTAATTATAATAATATTCATATCTTCAAGATTTTCAGTAAATAATTTGGATTAAAGTAACATAAAAGTAAACTTTACTAAATAAAATATAATAATAATATAAATGTCATTTATTTAACCACAGTATTCGAGAAAGCATGAGCCTGAACTCCACGGATTAGCATGAGTTTAACTCCTATTGGCTCTGAGGATCTTCCATTTTGAAAGTTTGATGCGCGTTAAACATAACGAGACTTCATATTCTGTCGAAGGTAGTGCGTGGAAGTGTGAAAAGCACACTACCAACCTAGATCTATCCTTGTTACTTCACTGCAGTTCAAAATTATGAGGTCCATATCCAATAACTGTGATTCTGCATTAGATTGAGACGTTATTAAAAAATCAATCCTCCAAATTTCATTTTTAAGAGAGTTTTTAAAAGTATTGAAAGAAGAAAATAATCGGAAATTGTAGTAAGATCTTACATTAATGGGATGCGGTTAGAAGTAAAATAACAAATCCCGCACAAAAGAATATCTTTTTTAAAATTAGTTTACAAGAGGAAATATCTTCTGAATAATAGCAATATTAAAAGGGCTAAGTAAGGAAAACGATTTATGCAAAGTTTGGGCAATTAAATCATGATCAGTGAAATAATTCATAATACATTTCGTATATCGCTCACTGAATCATAAAGGCCATAATAGATGTTAAACTAAGCATTTAACGCTTTTGTCTGAACTTAGAAATACCTGCAAAAGCAAATCGAATTCAATTCCAGCTCGAATATTTCTCTTACAACCGATAATTCGAGTTATCACACCGGATAATTTAATCCAGTTCGATCGATAGATCTTCATCTCTCAACTGGAATTCATAGTGTTACTCGAGTATCGATTAAAATTATCGATAGGGTAAAAAGAGGATATCGATAAAATAAGAACTTTCGGTGTTTCTTTTATCGATTGCGTGCGAAAGTGTCGGGAGATTTTAATGGAAATACATTTCAAAGTCATTTGTAGGATACATTTTTTCCCCTTTAATATAAGAAAATATTGGTTATAGCATGCTTTTTTATTTTGGTTTTAAAAAAAAATATTTTTTCTTTTAGAAAAAATACGCCCGCTAAGGGAAGATGCTTTCGTACCATAATTATAATCGATGATTTTAGAAGTATTTTCAAATTGCAATGTTTCTGTACTTATAATTTTCTTTTTTATCTTAGAAAAAAATTACTGGTATTCCGTCAACTTTTTGTACGTTTTCAAATCTTCGTATTTCTTCTTTTTTTAGGGGGGGTATATACAATCTCCGTTATCTTGTATATGCTGATGAACAATGTGTGATAGTAATCTTGGCATTTTATTACAATTTTTTCTCTTCATATGTCATTTTATAAATAACTTCGGACATATGTTGATAAAACCTTTCCTACTCGTATCTTTCTCTGGACTATACGCCTTTCTCTGTTTATGCTTTCATTTTCTTTTATTACATCTTTTCTCATATTAATTGGGAATTTTATGGTCATTATTTAACTTAAGTATTACCTTAAAAACAATATTGAAAATGAGCTTTAATATATGCTTAGGTATTTTTAATAATATATAATTTGAAAGGAAAAAAAAAGAAGAATATTGAAATGTAATTAAAAATATACATGTGAATGTAACAAAAAATATATAGCCAATAAAACATTTTGTTTCCAATTTTTTTAAATATTGCAATGTTAACATAATTAACAATTCATTTTTGAAAAAGGAATAACCATTTTATAATTTTTGTCCGAAATAAACCTTTTTCTTGTAAATATTTTGCACTTCATATTACAGGTTATACTTAAATGCAATGTTTTTTCAAACTTTTAGGCGAACACTCTTGTAATTTTGTGTGATATCCCGATATGGGAAGCGTGAGCACATTGAAAATTTGAAAATAAAAGGTCTTAATAAAGCATTAATTTACTGATAAAACAAAATATGTACATTTTCACATAATAAAAATTAAATGCGTATTTACACTGATATAAACGTATTAATACTGCACAATATATTGATAATTCATCTAACTATACTAAATTACGAACAAGTTTAATAATGACCAGTGACCCCCCCCAATGACATGTCATAAACTAATACTTATTTTGTTAATTTATCCGGTTTATAATTAAAGTCGTATTGTAGGAGTACGTCAAAATACATTTTTATTGCATGCAATAAATTGCTATTGTATGAAGGAGGCCATTGAAAGTTATGTCTGAAAAGTGAGTCTCAATTACTGCAAGTTTGAGAACCACTGCTGTAATACCAAATGGGGCTTTGTTTAAAAGATAATTTACTAACGTAATAGTTAAAAACAACACGAGAGAGTAATTCTCAATGCATTTATGATTTTCTCTTCCCTTTCCGAAATTCTTCATGTCAATGTGTGGAGTTTGAGCTCTTCAAATTTAATTTTTAATTAAAACTAATAAGTTTACAGGACTCTGGAACAATAACCAAGTAAAAAATTAATGGGTCCCGAACTAATGACCACGACTATTCTGCTTTCGCCACTTGTATGCAAAATTATTCTCAAATTTAAGAGTTAAAATGAGAAGAGAAAAAGATTTTAAATACTTCTTATCTTGAATAATCAGAAGCAAGTGTAACTGAATGTAAACGCGGTAATTATTTTCTGCAAAATAGCTACATTTAGTGAAAAACTGAAAAACTCGCATCTTACACAATACCATTTTTTAGAGCCCCATCAGCTGTTTTTCTAAAGGAATACGATTTGGTTTTTACAATGATGAATGCATTCCAAACCACACAAAAAACGTATCAGATGAATTGAAAAACTTTATTCAATTCGCAGTGTAAAAAACGGTTAAGAATAATCTGAAAAAGTATTTCTGGTATACGTACAAGTATCTACCTTCATATACACTCATGTCCATAAACTGAGAAAAATGCTAGTTCAGGCAAAGAAAGAGTCAGAAGCAAAATAAATGTGACTTTTTTGTAAAGCCTTTTTTATTACACTAAAAGTAAAGAACAAAAAATATACTATATGTTTGACATCAATAATAAAAAATTGCACTTTTTTTCCTTGGAGCAAATTGCAAATTGCAAAAAGAAAAAAAAATGAAAAAATATAAAAAACTTATTTACAAAAACCAGTAGTAGATGCTTTATATGATGGTAACTCACAGTATGTCTCCCAGACGATGCAGTACAGCCCATGCAACACACCTACGCATGCTGATTATTTAAGTATCGATCTGATCTTGGGGAATATAACACCACTCATCAAGCATTGTTCTTCGAAGTTCCACCAGACATGTAGTAGGTGGTGAACGGGCTGCAACTTGTTGGCCTAGCATGTCCGAGACATGCTGTACTGGATTCAAGTCCAGTGAGGACGCTGGCCATTCCATGCGGGTTTATATTTTCCAATTGAAAGCACTCGTTTCCGATGCTTGCACAGTGAGGACAGGCGTTGTAATCCATAAAACAAACTCAATACCCATAGAGCCACGAAACAGACGTACATGTTGTTTCAAAATGACGTCTGCATAGATTTGGCCTATTAGGATTCCAATTTAAACATGCTGGTAAGTTCTGGAACCCAGAATAATCCCCCAACGGGTAATCCTGAACCACCAAAAAATGTCGTTTAATGATGTTCTCTTGGTGGTATTGGGTACCTGGTGCTCTCCGTATGAAAGTACGACGAGAATCAGACTGCAAGCTAAACCTGAACTAGTCGGAAAACACCGCACAAGACCACTGTTACCGTGTCCACAATGCAAGCTCTCTACTCCAAGCTAACAATAGGCGACAGTGAGTTGAAGTAAGTGGAACACACACACATCTGACAGGTGTACGAGCGTATAGGCCATACTACCCTAAGCTTCTGTATACTGACTTGAAACTGTTGTACCAGTGGCTGAAGAGAGCTGACGCGAAACAAGTCTGATACTGTGCTCTATTTGTTTCTTTTGGTAGTAACTGCCTAATACCGGTCATCTTTTGGCGTTGTAACTTGGGAGCGATCTGTAGTGTAACGTCTACTCACATTACCATCATCTTGGAATCGTTGCCAAAGCCTGGAGATGCCACTCTGGATGATTCCAAGTTCCTGTGTTACATCCAGCGGGTTACGTCTACATTCCAGATGGCTGATAAATCTACCACGTAGAAAATGATCCAAATGACGAATTTGTTTCATAACTATGCGGTTGTTGCACTGAAAGGCTTAAAAAGTAATTGTGAACAATTTTACTTCTTTGCCTGTATTCTTTATACATCTCCCTCTTACACTCTCGTCATTTTAAGGTACTATTGGTGTTATCTATTGGATTTCTGCAATTTGCATATGTTTCTTGAAGATTGTCAATTTATGAGTGAAATATATATATATATATATATATATATATATATATATATATATATATATGTATAAATGTTTTAGAGTTCAATTTCCGCGTGATCAAATTATCCTTAATTTATGTACATGAGTGTTTTTAAAATTTATTTAACTTCATAACATCCGTATATTTAGCATAAAATACTCGAGTCATTCTTGCGTTATTTAATAACTAATTAAATAAAACCAGGAAAGCATACATAATGCCTCAAGAAAGGATGAAACTTGAAACCAAAAACACTAGAGACAATACTAATTAATTATTTTTTGTTACGCGTTAATAACAAGCACATTTGTGTGTTTACCGTAAAGTTTTTAAAAACCGCTGTTCTCATTATTGAAATGTAGCCCATTCTTTATTCTTAAATAAAATGAAAATTCTCATTCGGTAATGGCATTTTCAGAAAATAAACCATTTTCCGATATATTTTGCGGTTTCAATACATCATCCGAAAATCTATGTTGAAATTATTTTTTTGTTATATATCAAAATTTTGCCAAACCTTTACAAAATTATTTGTATCCGTGTAAAGAAATTTTAATATTTTTTGGAGCTTTAGTGAACGTTCTTCGTTAGGATCATTTTTTACGAAATTTTTCTCCAGGCTTGAATATCCTGAGACACCCAGAAGTACTGAAGTTTGATGAATTTCGCTCTTACCTTTTTGAGGGTCCATAAAATTTGCTTAAAAGTAATTTCCATTCATTTGCAAGAATATAAGTCAAGGTCTTAATAATGTAAGACCTCCAGATATATTGAGACAGACTTAAATGCAATTGCTAGAAAAGTTAAAGAACTCCGAATAAAGAAAAGACTAATTCAAACTTATGTAAGATAAATTACGCTTCATATTAAGTCCTTTTAAACTTACGAAATAAAAAAAAAATTAAAAAATTCCGGAGCTTTCCAAGATACACATTTATTATTCAACATAAGGTTTTTAAATTAATAATTTCTAGCTTCCAATATTGCAAATGCAGGTGAATAATTTCTTTTCTAAAACTTGCAAATTAATAATACATTAAAATTAGTAAAAATGAGTTGAAAAAGATTCAAAATGTCCCAGTTTCTTTAATGTAAGCTTTCTGGTATGGTATATGAGGATGCAGACAACTTTTAATTAATTGTTTTTTCCCTTAGATATTTATTAATTTCAGAACATTTCAAAGGGAATATTAACATTCATGGCATAAGAAAAAATTATTTACATAAAAAACCAGTATATGCACTAATTATATTTTATTTGAACAAGCTGCTGTGTTAATAAAATCTGTTAGACACATACCAAAAAAAAGTCTTTAGGCTTTACTTTCTAAAAATAATTAGTATGAGTTTTTAAAATATAACATTTAGAAAAAATCCGGAAATAACTTAAGAGGTAAAACCATATGAGTCCATTTTGCATATGAAAAAACTATTAGTGTTTTTTATTTTTATTTTTATAAATAATAAGTGGGGTTTTTATAAGGAACAAGAACACAATTAATTCATTTAACTAAATAAAATTACAATTTTATTTTACTACAAATTATTATTAATTAAATCTAGTATGTTTATAAGACATTTTTGTTCACACAAAAACATTAATTTATTTGTGTATGTGATCTTCATACAATTTCCTCCTACTTTTGGGTATTATGACAAAATTTTCAGTTTAGTTGAATTATGATTATTAAATACAAACTAATGTAATTTTTAAAGAATTTGATAGTTTTCTAATTTTATGCAATTTATAGTTAAAAACTATGCATATAACATTACTTTATTGATAAATTAGCGAATTTTCCTTCTATATCTTGCAATTAGCGTTGAGCTCTAGTACATAGATGATTTAACTTAAATTTTTCCAAAACAGAAAATACAGAAAGTAATTAAAAATATTTTTTTTTTCAAAAATGGAGTTGATATACTCTCACAAAAGCTCAATACCACAGTACTAATTAACTCTTTAAGCGCTACGGTTATTTCTTTACAGTTGTTATTACATTATCTTTAATAATCAAAGTCTGCAAATTCTTTTAAAATGATATAAGACTAATTAATAAATATGTTTAATATACTTTTATGTAAGGAAGTACTTTGAAGAGAATACTAGCTAAAATGTTTTATGCGCCACGTGATACTTGTAAAAAAAATTAATTATATTTCCAATAACTGACTACATTTTCAAATTAATTAAAAATACTTTAAGTTAAAAGGAATTTCTTATAAACTTTTGTTTTATGCTTAGCATAAAAAAATACAGTTTTCGAAAAAAATTGAATTATGAATTAAAAGAAAGATTACTCATTTTCGGTTTTTGAAAAGTTTAATTACTTGCAAGATAAATGTAATGAGAATTTTCCGAACATGCCTTTGCAAACATATGTTTTGCGCATATTCAGTATTTTTGAGTCTGTATTTTGTAGTTTCGCTTGAAATTAAAATTAACCACCTGCAGATAACAAATATTTTCTTCGACAGAGAAAAACAAGATGTTTTAAAATATATCATTTATGAATTCGCGTTTCAAATTCTTATTTCGAAATTCCGAAATAAATTTGAAATCTCATTTCAATTATTATGCAGATATCATCGAGATGAAAATGATTTTCATTTCCTAATGTTTCAAGCTATACATTTTGCAAGACCAATTGATTAATTGAACTCCTTTTTTCAAAAAAAAAAAATTTACCTAAAATAAAAAAAACAGCTGTGTTCCTCTAAATCAGCAAAAAGGGGAAAACAAGAACAAACGGAAGGAAAAACAGGGAATGTTTCTTGAATAAATTATTAACTTTGCTGCGCACACGAAAAGTCAATAACTTTTATAAAGCTATATAGTTCTTAATTTTTTGTTATTTTTTTACTGAATAGCTTACTTGTATTGCTGTTCTATTGTGTTCATTTTTTTTTTTACGAATACAAAACGAAGCTAATCAAATTTTGATATAATTTATGCGCTCTCTTTTCATAAAAGCGTTGCCTTCTTGTTAGAGTTGACTATTTTTCAGTTTGTTGATACTTATGCGTATAATGGCATTACCTTATTTTACAAACACCTTTGTAATTTTTGCATGGTATTAAATGAGAGTTCCATAGTATCGTGTAGTTATATATGATAAAGGTGCAAATAATTTGTAATTTATCGTTTCTTTAAGGGAATAGTGCTTTTGGCAATCAAGATATAACTAAAGCAATGTCCAATCAATTGCAGGATGATTTTTTAATTTACCTTATATAGCATGTATGTTGTAAATTCGATTACTGGCAAGAACCTATAGTTTTATTTTTCATTTGATACTCGTTGTAGTAACATTAAGCTAATCGCTTAAGCATTAACAAAAGCTAATAGTTTCACTCCCACGAAACATCTAACATTAAGTTCATGAAATTTAAAATGTTCTGTTACACTTAGTTCCCTTTTTATATACAAGTGCTATTTTGCAACTGTTATTTCAAGCTTCCTAATTAGTCACTAAGCAATTATTCACATCATCTTGATTCTTAATTTATTAAACACTTCCAAACAATTCAAATCGACACATTTTTGAAACGTAGAATTCCAATTTTCCGACCCGCCAACTTCGAATAAACTGGAAACACACTTTTTTTTCCTCTCACTAACTGAAACTACCCAATTACAAACAAGCACCCCTCCGAGATCGATACATTTTCCAAAAGGATGGATTGGACCCTTTTCAAAACAGAGAACAAAACTCGTTTCCATCCAATATTACGAGTGTGGTCCCGGGTGATATTTTATTATTCCTCTCTCTCCTGCACAAATGACAATAATTAAGAAGGCCTTGCGAGGGAATTGCCGCGCCGATGAAGTTCCGCGGAAGTATTTTGATTAGTTCGCGCGTGTTATCGAGGCCCCGACTGTATCTTTCTGGCAAGCTGCTTTTGACGTTTCATTTATTTCTTTTGGGAAGATACAGTTAACTGCCGCTTACTCACAGACAAAACGCTTCACTTAGTTCGCGAGAGTCATCCGGGAGTTCACAAATGCAAAATGCCCAAAAGAGAATATTGAATAGTAGAGTGAAGTTTGTGCTATTTAGATTGTTTATTTAAATTGTTCTTCTGTAAACACAAATGAAGTAGTGAATATGAAATAGTTTTCTCTACTATTTCGGTTACGAAATTTGATGACATAGAATGAATATTTATTTTGTTTTATAGCTGAGTATTTGTCGATATGAAATGAGGTAATGTATAATAAAATAGGAATATATATTTAACTATAACACCCCTTAACCCATCGTAACTACCTTTGGAGTGGGTCCTCTTTCAGGAAAACCCAATGGTTACTACAAAATCTACTCCATGATAAAAACATGCTTACAAAATTTGAAGTCTGTAGGTCTGATAGTTCTTGAGAGATCGTGATGAGTATGTATAAGTTTCTTTTCTCCCTTATATAAATAGATTTAAGAGTAAACGGCCGCCCGCAAGTCATTAGATTTTCATGATGCAGAAAATCGACAGCAGCCATGTCGTTTGATTATACGACATGTAAAAGATCTCAAAGTGTTAGGTGCTCTCGGCAAAATAAAATTCTAGCACAGGTCTGCATCGCCAGAGCTCAGGTGCATCCTTCTGGGGAGGAAAATGAGCGTCAAAATCACTTGCGACGATTGGTATTCAACTTATATGGTGCCACAGTAAAATTTCGGAAATGTATTAGGTCTGCAATGGTAAAACACCAATCCACATCCCATTAGAAAAAAAAATAATAGCTCCTACTTTTGTAATATAATTCCTAACATTATGAGTTACGGTATAGTGGTTAGTGATGCTGACTGCTGTGTCGTATCACCTGTATTTGAATCCCGGAGAAGGCATGGATAAAAGTATCTTATTTTTGAAATAATTTGTTCTTAACATTTTTCCTGATGTAAAATTATTCCTATTCTGTGGAGTATTTTTAAATACCGTGTTTCCACCTAATGTCTGTGTGTGTGTCTCAGATATTAATCCAATCTCTTTAACATAATTTGAAAGAGTGAAAAAAAAAAAAACTTAAAAAAAAAGAAATTTCCCAAGATTAAATTTGGTTTATGTAGTTATGGCATGTTTATCAATTCAACATACTGGATAGTTAAATTTTACAAATACTTCCCAAGGGTGAACTTTAATTTTAAGGGGTACAATTTAATAAATGTTTAAAATATAAGAGAGTAAAATGGAAAACATTCCATGTACAAAATGAATAATGTAGTTAAATACACGTGAATTCTCCAAGAGTACAAAATCAAAGTATGATATTAACGTTAGTGTTTTTCCATATGAGAATTTTTCCCCAGTTATGACTCATTTTTATTAGACAAAAACATTTTCAAAACTTTGAATTTCATAATTGATGCTAAGTATTTTACACATACAGTCGTATTCTGTAATGAACTGTAAATCATATTTTAAACAATACACCACACACAAATTAAATTCTTTAAAACTAATTCCAACGTAATAGGCATACAGTAAATAGGCATACAGTCTCATGACAGTAAAGAGTTAACGAATTATTATTCTTGTGTGTGCTCTCAGTATATAGACTGCATATTTCATTTAGGATACTTTTTTCATTTACTATATGAGTTGGATAAAATTAACTAGGGCACAAACTAACAGTGAAAGTGCTTTATTTGATTTACTGGTAAATAAGAAGGGACCGACATCGAATGGTTTTCTTACCATATTGAATAGCAAAATTTTATTATCTTGCCATTTTTACTGTTAACTTATTTTCATTCTTAATGTTCATTTTTCATTTCTTATTTTATTCACATTTTTTGTCATATAAATAACGAATATTTAGATGATTTCAGTCTTATCAAAAAAAGAAGAAAAACAAAAGATGGATCTGAAAATATGCTGTATATTTCGTACTGTTAAAGCATTCACAAAATGGTTGTTGAAACAAAAGCAGTCAACTTAAATTTTTCAGAAATTTTGATTTTAAAAGAAGGTAATTTTTTAATGATCAAATCAGGATGTTGATACTTATTTCATGACCTTCATCTATTCTCATGGTGGTAGTGGTAGCCTTCTGGTCAAGGTCACGGATTCGTGGCTGGCACGTCATGAATTCGAGTCTAGTTCCACTGAAGACTCTCAGTGTACAGGGGACTAATACACGTTAACTACGTCAATGCTCAAACGTCCTTCCATGGATGTGGTGTGGAAGTAAGAAGAGGGCGATGCCAGCACAGGTGTCGTCTTTGTTGACCATCGTTCAAAATTACGAGGTCCATCATCAATACCCATTATGCTGATTTATTGTGTGACTTAAGTATACCCCCTCACTCTCTCATCTGTTTTCATGTTACTTCTTTTTTATATTTAAAGAAATGTTTTCATAATTTCATATGTAAAAGTTTTCTTCCAGATATTGTATCTATAAGGATTTTTTTTGCTGATTATTTCTTAAGATATTTTTTAAATAAAAATATGGTTTATTGTACCTTACCTTTTCCAATGACTCTTTGAAATAAGTAAAGTGCAGTCTAGAGTTTCAAAAAAAATATCTATTTTGTAAACTAATACGAAAATATACTAATTTACAAAAACTTATTTGTACAACTTATCATTGGGTAGTATGAGTTAATTTTGCATAATGTCATACAAAAAATAGATGGGTACATTATATTAATCTATAGTCTTCTTAAGCAATTTTATTTATCTAAAAATGTCTGATGAAGAAAGAAACCACCAAAGATTGTCATAAAAACACTTTTACATTTTAACATAATTGAAATATTACACTAATGATTTCACACAAGTAAAACTTTCTGAAAAATGTTATCTAATTAGTAAAAACAATGCACTTATTGTAATTATTCCTATTTTGAAGCACATCATATAATTTTACATATTACTGGAGTTAAATGTATTTACGAATAAAATACCTTTTTACGTAATCTTTCTTACCTAATTTTTAAAAAAAATCAATTATATTCTCAGCATTGATGGAATTTTTCATTTAATTTTTTAAATGCCTACTTTGCGCTTAGATATTATTCCTACTTTAAATTAATTTTTTTATATATAAAAACGAAAAAAAAGAAAAAAAAATATTGAATCTTATGTGTAGACCTAAGTAATTAAATACCGTCCCCATAAATGTATCAAATGTATAAAGGATATATAAATACTATTCCTTTCAAAACAGTCCTAAGATACTTTTTCCTGTTTATTTTGCTAAACAAAATGCAACAAAAGTTTTTTTCTAATACGCATTTTTTATATCCCGTTGAAGCAGAGCTTAATTACTAGGGGAAACTGATTAATATCTTTCTGAGAAAATTTATATATCTATATAGTTTGTTTTGTATCTTTTCAAAAACACATCTCGTCGATATTTTTTGTTCCTTTTAGCGATTTTTTGCATATAAACTTGTCTGGAATTATTTGCTGTAATAACTGGATATATATATAGAGAGTTTCTTTTCCTAGAAATTTCATTAAGACCATTGATTGCATTATTGGTATATAACTCATTTAATTTGCTGTCATATCAATAGACAACGTTATAAAATGTATCGAATGTAATCACATTTTCTTCATGTCTAGTAGAGGAAAAATTGAAGTCGAATGAAAAAAAAAACATGCATCTTTTGACTGAAATACTTTTAAAAGAAAATTCATTTAACGAAGGTATTCGAAATGTGTTTTGGAAACATATATTTTGCTTATTTTAAATAGAAATTTCCTTCGAACAAGGTTATTGATGTATTGCTATTGCTCATAATAAAGATTGAAATATATTTTATCCGTATCTTCAGAGTTGAATATGTAATAAATACAACCGAGTTGTATGAAGGAGTTAAGAAAAGTAAAGAAAAAAAAACAAAGAAAAACTTTAAAAATATCATTCAATCTTCTGAAAGAAGATAGAAGATTTTTAAAAGATGTAAATGTATCTTCAAGTACTTAATCTCGGAAAAATTCTTTCTTAAGCCACTCCATTAAAATTTACGAAATTCTACATGTCACAAACATAATTGAGAATTAAAAAAGACAAGAATTTGCTATTACGTTTTCAATTTCGTAATCTTGATCACGAAATCAATTTTTAAATGAAATGATGTAGAATTTAAGAAAATAATTATATCAATACTCATGAAATATTTAAATATAATACAAAGCGTAGTGGCTGAAACATCTAACAATGCATTTAAATGGAGAACTTGTAACTTTCATATCTTTTTCATGTAACTATTTTGACAGATTTTTTTGTGCTGCTCTTTCTATATTTGAAAAGTAATTATCTGTAATCGTATATGTAAGATTTTTTTTTGCTAATGTGCTAAAATATTTAAAACAACTTATTGAAAGGATACCAATTTTTTAAAAAAAATCATCGTGACTAATATATACAAAAGAATTAAATCTACTCTGATACATATTCATAAAATTTCGTTTTACTGAAGCAGTAGCGAAGCTCACGCTGATAACCTTTTTTTCTTACTAATTGAAATCAAAGTGCTTTAAAATATTTCAAATACAAGAATTACATTAAAATATGCATGCAAATATTTTGCTGAAAACTCTCTCGTTTGATTTATTATCAATCAAACAGGATTGGTAAGAAATCAAATTGAAAAAAATAAGCATCCATACCTAAAAAAGTCCCGTGTTATTTTTGTCTCTCTTGAAATAAGGAAAAAAAATGTTGGAGTTAAAATCATTTAAATAATTTGTTTCTTTGAGAACTATTCAATTGAGACTAATGATGACTGTATACATGTTTCTTAAATTCATGTAGAAATACTAAATGTAAATCTTAAATTTCCACAACAATAAAATTACGAATTAAAAATAAGAAATCCCAATTTTGTTCTTGAGATTAAGCAAGGAATTTTCTTGATTCAGTAAAATGAAATGTAACATCTGCTGCCAAATTACTGCGGTAATTCATCATAAACTCTAAACGAGTAAAACATAACGTGTTCTCGGTGCACTTCTTAAACTCTGCACCCTTTAATTACTCAGAAACTTTAAATAAATAAACCATAATTCGTCCCTGAGAGAGATTAAAACTCCTCACGTACACCCCAAGCTTTCAAATGGTGACCTACTTTCCATAATGGAAAGAAGCTTCCTTAGGCACCTTCGGGGGCTTACGTCCCTCAAAACCCAAATACTCTTTCATACCACCTAATGGCGATCATAGCTACCTCAGCGTCTTTTTACTATCGCATATATCTTCGTAAATCTCCTAGGATGCAAATGAGAAGCCTCCCAGACGATTTTAGCACAGAACCCTAATTATCGAGGGTAGCAGTGGGAGGATCTGAAGTGGAGAGAAGAAAGGATTATGAACTCCTAGGACACTGCTACCAAATTCTAACCAACTCCCACGAATTCTGTGTGTTCCCCGAGGATTTGTTTTAATACTTCCATTCTCCAGTTGGCAGTAGCGGAAGCTTGAGTTTTAGAAACTGTTCTTGGGAACATTGGAAACTGTGCAGTTCAGGAAACTGTGCAGTTCAGGAAACTGCTGAATGTGCGGTATAATCTAAGGGCATTGAATAGGCTTGATTCTGGGGATATTCGCAGCTATGACGGAGATAGTGATTTCGGTTTCATTTTGAATTCCTCAAAGGGTTTTATTAGAAGCTTCGAACTAAAGACTTTATTGCTCTCCCTTTTCAAATTAAAAGAATGACGTTCTATCGTTTCATGAGAATAAAAAATTAATATTTTTTGAGTAAATTTCCACTTTGGATAACTTTATTAATTCATTAAGAATTATTTGAATTTTGTTATGAAAATATAATTATAAAAACGCATCTTTATATAATAGGTTTGGATTTACTCCATTATTAAAAAAGGGAGAATTTTTTTAATATGTAAACCAGCTATATATTCATATTTACTCAGTACGTTTTTAATTTCCTCTTGTTTTTGCCTTATTTTTTTATCATCGCTTAAATAATTATATGTTAGTTTTGTGTGAATAAGTATCGGAAAACAACATTAATTTTAATTAAATTATGTTTTCAGTAAGTACTGAGAGCTAAAAATATATTTTTTCCTAAGGTTGTTTAACATTTTTACGTAAAATTATTATTTGTGTAAAATAAATCCGTTGTGTATGTGTGTATTTGTTATGTACAATTATAATATCAATATAAAATAATAAAATACAAT
This sequence comes from Trichonephila clavipes, assembly GCA_019973935.1. Taxonomy (NCBI): domain Eukaryota; kingdom Metazoa; phylum Arthropoda; class Arachnida; order Araneae; family Nephilidae; genus Trichonephila; species Trichonephila clavipes. The sequence goes on along the minus strand of BMAU01014459.1, from coordinate 961,027 downwards.
ATAACATAAATATGAATGATATAATGAAATTACTTATTAATCAGATGGGATAGGCTTAATTTTTTAAGAAAATTGAATCAAATGTGTGTGATAAATTTTTCAAAAATACTAATTTACTTTAAATATAATGATGTTTTTATATAAGTATAGTTTATAACATAACATATTTTTTATATTTATTCCTACATCTCACCAAATCGTTATCCTTATCTCTAAAATAAATTGGATAATAAAACAGCATATGATAAAATTTGAACATTGTTAATTAATAGTTTATTTTACTGAGGATAAATTATATTAAATTTTACGATGGTGGATAATTTTTGAAATCTAAAATTAGTTATGTATATTTAAATTAAAACTACCGTTGAGAATATTATACATACCAAATGGAAATAACAATTTAGTTTCAATAATATAAAAATTATATGTTTGGGCTTCTTAATTACATTCATTAGAAAAATAAAGAACAATTCTATATACACATTCTTCTTTAAATAATTATAACAAGATTCGGCAACCTATTAATTTAATTTTATTTTTCAGAACCCATAGCTTTGGATAAACAATTTTTATTATATTACACCAATTTTGTTTCAAATTTGCAATAGTTTATTTTTCTCCTGCTTGTTAATTACATTCACATTGTTGAAATATTGTTTATTTATAAACTACACAGAGTTATAATTGAGATACAATAAAATATAGCTCAAGAAGCAAATTAATTTTTGAATTTACGAGATATTTTAAGCTTTTAAAAAGCCTTTAGGGACTTTTTTTCTACTTCAGGATTTACACGGAAATATTTTTATCACATTAAAGGCTAAATGAAAAGAATTGTTTCAAAAATTAGATAAAATTCATCATTGGTTCATCATAATTGACTTAATATTAAAGAACTGAATGTTGTTTTTACCATCACAAAGTAATTTATTAATATCATACTATATTATGCTACTTAAAATACAAATATTAATCTTACTTTAATTCGCTCTTATTCACATTTCCCATCGCTTGAAAATTATTA